>WBNM01023411.1:0-30831 GCA_013399055.1 Ramphastos sulfuratus
CTAGGACTCTCTTGCCCCTCCTCCTTTAAAAAGTCAGTCACCTATTTTAATGATGTAAGGTGAAGGAAATAGAAAGCTAACGACACAGCCACAGCAAAACTGAACAAAGTGAAGACACTGCAAAACACAGTGAATGCATTTTTATGAATAAATTATTAGTATTTAAAAGCATGAGAAAAATACACTTTAGACACTAAAGGTCATGTTTTAATTATGCCCCTTACAGCAATACCATCAGAATGTCCACTAGGTAGATGAAATACCTGCAAGACAACTTGTATCCCTTCTAACTCCTTGTGGCTGCGCTGCTCACTCATATCCAGCTGCTGCTTCAGGCTTTCAATTTCTCTTTCTTTTTGTTCTACTTCCCACTTGAGGTCTTCCACCTACCGGAGTTTAAAAAAAACCAAACAAACAAACCAAAAAAACAAACACAAAATTAAAAAGATGCCTAGAATTATCTGTAGGTGAAATCTGAAATATATTATTGTGTCTCACAAACCCTTCCTGGTTTTGAGAAAATCTAGCAAAACTTCATTAAAAAATGATGAATTAAAGAAAAAGTCATACAATGCATCATAAATAAGGATAAACACAGTAAATGTGCAGGTTTTACCTCTTGGCTTACTACAGGCTGTTCACTAAGCTTGTCATCCAGCTCTTTCTGTAGAAGTTGGAGCTGAGACCTGGCTTCTGCCAGCTCTTGCTGAAACTGTGATACTTCTTGGGAATGTTTTTCATCCTCTGTCCTGTACAGAAGCATTAACAGACCGTTCATCAATCTGTTCTTTAAAACAAGGTTAGCTAGGTAACCATAAATGACATACAGAGAACCTGGTTAGTTACAGCTTTTACTGAAGGCTTTGCCAACAGGGACAAAGATGTGGAGAGAGATATCCATGGAGAGAGAGACTCATATCTTTAAATGTTAAAAAAAAAAAAATCTATCTATCTATATATATAATATTGTTTTTATATATATATATACACACACACACACATATATATATGGGCACTGGTAATAGGCAAATAAATTATGCAGAAAAAAAAACCACAACACAAACTAGAACAAAACAAACCTGTCAGCAATTTTTGTTTAGGTTTTTTTGGTTGATTGGTTATAAGGCTAACCCTATTCCTCCTAAAAAAAACCATTCTCATGTAGGTCTGATACTTTCCTGAATTATAAAAAAAACTATCTTCTATACAAGAAAGCAAATTGAATTTGAATATATGGTGAAATATATTCAACAATCAAATTTATCCTCTATGTAGCTGCTCAAAGATGTGAAAGAGAATAATAATAATAGGATAGATATGAAAGAAAGAAGCTAGGGAAGCCTAAACACAGTGCGCTTCAGGTCTAACTGAATTATGGAGAGACAGAAAAATGCAAGGATTCACCTACAGTCCAAACAGGGATCTCACAGTGAGAATCAGCTGGGACACACTTCTTGCCACTCCTGAGTGGCAGAACTACGAATTCACTAATGCATGTTTTGTTCAGAGGATTTATTTTATTTACTATTCTCTGGGACCTTGGAAATTTACTTACTGCAGTTTGTCCGCTTCAATCTGCAGGGCTTGGACAAGCAGTTCTTTGGCATGTAGGTCTTTCTTGATTTCACTGAGCTCAAGCATAGCTGCTCTGTAATGACGGCGGTTATGTGCTGCATCTGCTTTGGCTGCTGCCTCCTGCAGTTCAAAAAAGAAGCAGTTTATCACTCTAGGTGAATTGTAACAGAAGCTCAACTAAAGGAGTGAAAAACAAATCAAGAAGGAGGTTATGCAGCTGTTAACACTTCTCTATTTGTCTGAAAGACTTATTATTAGTGTTGTTATTAATGATAATGGTGGTTAATAACAATATATAACAGAAGAAGCATATTTGTCAGACTGCTGCTTTATTATGCATTTTTGGTTGACACCATCACTCCAGGATGTGTCCTATGAATTACAGGTCATAATGCAACTTTCCTGGTAGTCAGTCAGTGTACTTAACACCAGGCACAATGGCCAACTGATCTTTCAGCACCAGCCATTATGATGAAGACTCAGCAGGCAGCAATATGTCATAGTGCACGGATATTTTTGTTTCAGCCTACTTTTAAAATATTTTACATTTAAATCACCTTTTAAGTAAATAAAATAAAAGATGAGCCATTACCTGCTTCTTAAGGTCTTTAACTTTTGCCTTTTCTTTCTCTAAGGAAGCCTGTAAAGCTTGAATCAGTTGCTGCATTTGCTGATCTTCTTCCTCTTTCCGTTTTAGGACTGCCTGAACCTGTATCACATCACAAACACAATGCACATTTTTTGCAGGCTCACTGCAAGACCAGAAATGCCAGCAGAGGAAATATAAACACAGGGCAATGCAAGGCTTGCAAAACTTCTCTCTGTTGTTCAGTGATAACTCTTTTCTCATGTACCCTTCAACCTTAAAAGCAGCCATGGTTAAATAATAGCTCATTGCCTAGATGTCCATTTGCATGTACCCCACAAATATGTTACTCTTGCCATAAAAACTGCTCATCTTAAAGAATGTGTAATTAACAGTTGGCATGGTCCAACTAACCTAAGCAAGCCACACAACTGCAAATACTGTGATTTGGGTGTTTTTCCACCCCCTAGAAGAAACAGCTCTGTCTAGTGCAAAGTCTCATTTCCGATCTCGTTTACCCCCCTATATTACTGCTGTTACGCAACACACAGGGGACACAGATCTGGAGAAAATGCACCAACCTGGTCTCACACCAATGAAGATGTCTACATCCTCCTATCAGAAATATCAGCTAATTGCTTTAAAATATTGTACCACAAGATCAAATACCTGTAGATTCAGTTGTACCAAATCTGCCTCTCTTTTTGCTAATGCTGTTTCGAGGATATTGTTGTGCTCCCGCAAAGCAGCGTTGGACTGACTAAGACCTGTAAGTTTTCCACGTTCATGCTCCAGTTCAAGGGCCAACTTCTTATTAATTTCTTCTAGACGTTTTATCTTCTTTCTGAAGCCTCTGGATTCCTGAAGCTGTAGCCAAAGGAAAAAACAAACCCAAAACAAAAGTCAAACAAACAAACAAACCCAAACAAGTCCGAATTACTAACACAAAAAAGTGAACTAAACTCATTAAGCATCTTGCTTTCACAGGATCACAGGATGTTAGGGGCTGGAAGGAACCTCCACAGATCAAGTCACAGGCTCACAGTATCACAGTATAAGCAAAGTTGGAAGAGACCTCAAAGATCATCAAGTCCAACCCATTACCACAGACCTCAAGATTAGACCATGGCACCAAGTGCCACNGAAAAGTATCCAGACAAGGCTTCAAAGTCTCTAGAGAAAGAGCCTCCACAACTTTTCTGGGCAGCCTGTTCCAGTGCACTGCAACCCTTACAGTAAAAAAGTTCTTCCTCATGTTGAGATGGAACTTCCTGTGCTGTAGTTTACATCCATTACCCCTTGCCCTATCACAGGGCACAACTGAGAAGTTTGTCCCCTCCCTCTTGACCCCCAGGCCTCATGTATTTACAAACATTGATTAGATCCCCTCTAAGTCTTCTCTTCATCAGATCAAACAGCCCCAGGACCCTCAGCCTCTTCTCACAGGGCAGTGCTCCAGCCCCTTAATCATCTTTGCAGCCCTCCCTGGGGCTCTTTCGAGTAGATCCCTGTCTCTCTTGAACTAGACAGCCCAAAACTAAATGCAGTATTTCAGGTGAGGTCTCACCTTTTTTCCCTTTCTTTTTTTAACAAGCATTTCTAAGTAGAGTTCGATTAGCTCTTTTGTTTGGTGGGTTTTGTTTTGGTTTGTTTGTTTGTAAGACAAAAGTGCTTTCTAGAAAGAAGAATCCTCAAATACTGCTCAGGTGCAGATCAAGAGTAGTTGATTTTTATATACATAGATATAGATATACGTATCTTCACCTCCCTGCCCTCAAAGATCACTGAGCATCTATGACTTCAAATAGTTCCAGAAGATGATGATTCATGCATCCTCACTGTCTCATGACCAGACACAGCTGGTGTTTAATACAGGAATGACTTTTCTCTCTCATCTTCTTTTCCCCTCTAAAACAATGATTCATGAAACCCAGAAGAACCAGCACAGGCAGCAAAATTAGCAAGTGTCACTGACAGTGTTTCCTATGATTTCCAGCACTGCTGGACTACAGCTATGGTACTGTAATTTCTCCCTGCCTCTCAGGCACTTTTTACTGTCACCTCCCCATATACCATGCAAATTGAAGCAGTCACCTCATCCTCAAGTTCCAGCACTTTCTCTCTGTATTCTTCAAGCTCCTGGCTGGTAAGTGAAATCACTTCCTGCAGCTCTTTTTCCAGCATCAATTTACTGCTGCTCACAGCTTGCAATTCTGTCTCCAGAGCTTGGATCCTTTCCTAAAGACAAAAGGATGACAAGTGTGATTAATGTATCCCCCATCTACAGGAGTAACTCTGGTTCTGTTAAAAAGTCTACCTCTTTACCAAATGTTAAAAGGAGCTGCTAGTGCTTAAAGTTCTTACTCAGAGCTTTCCACCCTTACATCTATCTACTGCTCTATTTGATATCTTGCTCCACTGATCCAAGAAATAGGAGCTTCCTCCAGTAAATTAATTTTCTTATCATAGGCATAACATATATGAGTAAAATATGGCTGAAGAACTGTTAACTGTTAATGAAACACAAAGCAGTAAGAAAGTCTGGATAATCTTCGGATGCTGAGCCTTTAAAAAAAAAAAAAAAAAAAAAAAAAAAAAAAAATCAATAATAAAAAAATAATCAGGAAATGTAGCACTAAAGCTCATCTTCTTGTCCTTGAATTATAAAAAAGAAGAAAAGCCCACACCCACCAATCAAACCAAACTCTGCCAAATCACCTCTCTCAAATGCAGTTACAGAAATTCTCAGTGCTCAGAACACTCATACGACGTTCTTACTAATCTTTATAGTCCAACTATTTTCATCATTTCACTTATATTTTGCAACAATATAGCTCTTTGTACTAACGATGTTAAAAGCCATTTGCATACTTGAGCAATCTGGTTGCTTCCACCATCAGTGATTTGTGCTTTTAGTTTGCTCAACTCAGCTTCAGCAGATTCCTTTGCAGTGAGAGATTCCTGCAGTCGCCGACTGAGAATGCCAACTGCATTCTCATAGGCTTTATGCTTTGCTTTCATCTCTTTCTGAGCGCTCGTCAGATCCGACCCTAGACGCTTCATTTTCTGTTTCTGCTCAGTAATGGCCCTGGAGTCAAAGGAAAAAACAAAAACCAAGGTTAAAACAAAAACTGTCTGAAAACGGTACTAAAAGATGACTTCTTCACTTGGCCAAACAAAGAGCAACATCCATTTCTCTTCCTTTGTCTCAGAGTCACCCATCTCCTCAGAGAAAACCATCAGGTTGGTAAGGTCCAAAGCAATAGTTTGAAGACTCTTGAGAATATTCTAAGAAAACACTCAGAGGTCTTTGTCAGAATTATTAAAGCTCCAATACGAAGGAATGTAAAAACAACAGAATTTAGAGTAAGAATTCAATCTGATCTGAGATCCTTGGTGGATGTGTGAGGTTATCATAAAAACTGTGATGACCAGTGGAAACAAAAACACTACCCAGTGGTTCTCACTCATGCCAACATCTTAGCCAGTCAGAGCTGAAATTCACTGAGTGGTAACTAGGATTAGCTTCAGTACATGTGTCATATGACAGAGACTGCTGGCTAAAAGCATAAGTGAACCAAAGGAGAAGCTGCAACTCCTGTGTAGCATGCAACCAACACTGCAGTTCCGGAGCCCCCAGCACAGGAAGGACATGGAACTGTTGGAGCGGATCCAGAGGAGGGCCATGAAGATGATCACAGGGCTGGAGCAGCTCTGCTATTGAGAACAGACTGAGAGAGATGGGGCTCTGCAGCCTGGAGAACAGAAGGCCTTGAGGAGACCTTATAGTAGCCTTCCAGTATTTGAAGGGGGCCTACAGGAAGGCTGGGGAGGGTCTATTTACAAGGTCTTGCAATGACAGGACAAGGGGCAATGGATTTAAACTGGCAGAGGGAAGATTTAGACTGGATGTTAGGAGGAAGTTCTTTACAGTGAGGGTGGTGAGGCACTGGAACAGGTTGCCCAGGGAGGTTGTGGCTGCTCCCTCCCTGGAGGTGTTCAAGGCCAGGTTGGACGAGGCCTTGAGTAACCTGTGCTAGTGGGAGGTGTCCCTGCCTATGGCAGGGGGTTAGAACTAGATGATCCTTGGGATCGCTTCCAAACTTACCATTTTATGATTCTATGATTTCTGTGACACTACGTAAATTTCCCAAAGGAAAGACTAGGGAACAGGGAAAGAGTGATTGCTAAAAAAGTTAATATGCAAAACAAATGCTGCAGTTCTTTTGTCTGTACTAAAAGAACACTTACTTTTTTGCTTCTTCTTGCATTTGTTCTACTTGCTGTTTTAACGCCTGATTTGCCTCAGCAAGAGATGCCATTTGCTCCTTATCAAACTGCAAAGACTTAACAGGAAGGAAAAAAAAACACCGATGAGATTAAAGAACAAAGGATATTTTTTGTATGTTGGGTTATAAAAGAATGGGCATGAAATGTCATAATTAATTCCACCTCTAAATATAAACCATTCCAAGGTTCTCCACGTTCTTTCTCTTGAGAAAACAGCCTCAAGTTACACCAGAGATGGCTTAGGTTGCATATTAAGAAAAATTTATGCCCTGAAAGAATTGTAAAGCCCTGGAACAGGCTGACCAGGATAGTGGTGGAGTCACCATCCCTGAAAGTATACAGAAGACATGTAGATGTGGTGCTGAGTGACATAGTTTAGTGATAGAGTTGGCTGGGCTGGATTAACAGCTGGACTTGATCTTAAAGGTCTTTTCCAGCCTAAAGGAGGATTCTTTGATTCTTTCCCTTTCATTTCTTCCTTAATTATTACCTCTGTTGCCACCACCACCACATGTATGAACCATGTTCTAGTTTGATCTTTGCTTTCAGATGGAATTCACTCTGGGACCTGGGAATCTGCTCCCACATCACACCACTACCACTTCTGCAGTGTGCTTCTTACCACAAGATGTTACTAAGGAGTCACATATTTATACCATTTTGGTTGGGATATACTCAAATGTATAGACAATACGAAATATGTAACCAAGAACCTGAGCTTGCAGGTGGTCATTCTGGTTCTTTCCAGAGTTAACAGAAATGGCAATGTCTTCTGGATGCAACACTTGCAAAGTCCAAAAGCTTTACACCTTCCTTACCTGTAGGCGTGTTTCCATATCGTCTCGTTCTCTCTGCACTGACTGAAGTTGATTTTCTATTTCCACCATCTGCTGGTGAACCTGAGATACTTCCTTCTGTAATTTGGAATGTTCAGATTCCAGTGACTGTTTTTCAGCCTGAATTTTCATTAGCTCTCGTTTTAACTCTTTCACTTCTGAGTCCAGACGTTTCTTTGTAGCTTTCAGTTCACTGATCAGCTGGTCCTTAGAGCTTGCATCTCTTCGATAAGCTTCCACCATTACCTTGGACACAAGGGTTTCAAGAGGACACGGTCACCTCTGTAACAACTCTCTAAATTTAACAGTAATTTACTATGAAGATCTTATTTCAGGCTGGGGAGGGGATGGGAGGTGCATATCAAAGAGTACAAACCAGCATCATCTTTTGTAACATGTTTACGTTGATTTAAAGCCTTTTATGTAAGCTCAGGTACCAAAACCCACTCTGCACCAGCAGATGATAAATCTCCTCTGAGTAAGAGTGTTCACAGCAGCATGGGATATTCTTCTGTACATTCTTTATGACACTGCAGCAATTATGTGCCATTTTTGGAAACAGAATGAATTGTAAACAATTAACCATCCCATGCACACATTAGTAACTTTTGCCATGAAAAGAGGGCTTAACTGTGATAGTTTAAACAGTCTTCCCAAACTTTAACAAGCTAAAACAACCTTTGGGATTAATAACCAGTCAATGGGTAAATTAATGGTACCATCCACATATATAAGTGCAACACTAACAGCAGATCAATTTCAAATGAACATTTAAAAGCTGTATGAATTCAGAATAAAACCTGCAATAATGCACTTCTTTTCCATCTAATTACAAAAGCAACTATAGTTTCTCAAAGCTGCAGGGAAATGACAACTAAAGATGTTGCATTTTGCAAATGCAAAGCCAGTATCAACAAGCCAGAGAAAACTTTGTGGTGGATCATTCAGCAAACTCCCTGAAGTTCAGTGAAAGTAGAAATTGGTTGGTGGATCTGCTTTTATGTTAGTTACAGACAAAAATTCTAATGTATGAAACACAGAAACTGTGTAATTATGTCACAAAGTTCTTTGATACCTCAAATTGATCCAAGTGTCCTCACAAACCCCTCAAAAGTAAATTCAAATTCTATGATTCCATTTTTTCAAGCTAGTTTGTCTTTTCTTACCTTCTGCTGTAGGAACTGTTCCTTCACTTTTTGAACCTGTTTTTTAAGGCTGGCATTTTCTTGTTGTAGATTTTCCACCTGCCAGAAGGGAAAAACAGCAAACATATTGCTTTACACACCAAATGTCATATTGTACAATATTTCAAGCACTGACAATATCCTTAAATAACAAATTTAAGGAGAGTCCTTTTTTCTGACAAGGCATCTCAATGGCACTGTTGGATAACATGTTTTATACAGAAAAACAGTCACAGGTCACCACAGTGTGAGCCTTCTCAACCCAGGAATGTTCTGTCATGTACCTGTGGCAAAACTTCCCTGTAACAGCTAATTTCAACAAGATATTTTTCAGGAATTCATTACCTGAGTTGACTTGATTGCCATTTCTTGCCTCAGTTGTTCCAGTATTTCTGATGCTACTTCAGCATCTTCTCCAAGGCGCGTTGCTCCTTCATCAAGTTGCTCCTTGCTTGCTTTTGCTGCCTGCAGAGCTACTTCCAAGACAATCTTCTCATTCTGCAAATACTGGATCATGTCATCTTTAGAAGTAGCATCACTTTGGAATTCTTCTAATCTGGCCTTCAGTTCATCATACTGTGTTTGCAGGTCATCCAGGGACTGCTCTTTGGTGTGCAGTGTCTCTTGGGTCAGAGTCAGTTGCTTCATGAGGTCTAAGTGTTCTTGCTGCAAAGACTCAAGCTGCTGATCTCGCTGTTGCAAAGTCAACTTGACCTGAGAAGTATTTTAAAATTCATTTCATACCAAAATAATATTTTCAAATGCACTCCAATCAAAATTAAGTATTTTAACTAATACTTCCACTTCTAGGAGAAAATAGCAGAAGGTAAAAATATTTTTTAACTTTCCTAGGCCACTTCTATTTGTTCTACTAATTGCATTAATTGCCTTCTGCAGCATCTGTAATCTTACAGCTAAGCAATGGCCAGAATGGAAAACCTAAAATATTCTTAAGATTCACAGTATGCTAAATTTTTATTTGAAAAAAAATGTGTCCACAGTAGATACATTCAGTGCTGTATAATCACATGGATAAGGGTGTTCAGCAATAGAACAAAGGGAAATGGTTTGAAGGTGAGGGAGAGCAGGGTTAGACTGGATCTTGGGAAGTTCTTTGGTACAAGGGTGGTGAGACTCTGGAACAGGCTGCCCAGGGAGATTGTGGATGCCTCCTCCCAGGGGATGTTCAAGGCCAGGCTGGATGAGGCCATGAGCAACCAAGTCTTGTTGA
The DNA here is from genome assembly GCA_013399055.1 of Ramphastos sulfuratus. Taxonomy (NCBI): domain Eukaryota; kingdom Metazoa; phylum Chordata; class Aves; order Piciformes; family Ramphastidae; genus Ramphastos; species Ramphastos sulfuratus. The sequence goes on from WBNM01023411.1 coordinate 9,703, forward strand.
GAGGCATCCCTGCATGTGGCAGGGAGTTTGGTGTAGATGACTTCTAAGGTCCCTTCCAAACTAAGCCATTCTGGGAATCCAGCCCTTAACATGTTGCCTTTGCAATGTTATGAAGTTAAAGCAGGACTCTGTAGCCACATGCAGATTCATTGTGCTGTACCAATGTATAACCATAGCCTGACTAACAACTTCAAACATGGATATGTGCTTCTTGTCTACACTTAATCACATACTGAATTCACTGCCCCACACTGATGAGGGAGTAGTTCTCAAATTTCAAAAAACAACTGCTACTCAGATGGTTGAAACCAGGAAACCTTTTCACCCGAGGCAGTGACTTTGACGTGGACTTCATTTTTGCAGCAATCTTTCATATTTGAAACAAATTTAGAGCTACTTACTATAGCCTTTTCAGCCAAGTGCTTCCCCTGAAACCCTTAGGAAGTTACCTAACACCCTACCTGATTCAGCTCTTGTTCCAGTGTTGCTGCAGAATCAGCCATTTTCTGAAGCTGTTCTCTCTCATCCTCAAACTCCTCTAGTTTTCTCTGCAAGTCTTCTTCCACCATGGTTTTAGCCTCCTGGATCTGCATGAAGGCAGCTTCTTGATCTAACATGTCAGCCTGCACATAAAAAGCAAGGAATCAACTTCTACAATTTTAATGGAGGGCAGGGGTGGGAAAAAGAATAGAGGAAAAGAAAAAAGTGAAGTATCACAAAAGCTTCTAGAGAAGACACAAGCAAAACCAGTTCTGATGCCTGCCTTACACACCTGTCTTTACACAAGTCACCCATTCTACACTTAAGACACTTTAAGAATAACAGTGGAAGTCTTGTTTACTTGTGACAATCAGGATTCCACTTAATTAGCACCACACCCTTTCTAAATTAATGAAACAAGACAAAAAGAATCTTTATCAAAAGTGAACTGTTTGGAAAAATTCTGAACCAAAAAGAGACTCCTTGGATGCTGTAGCTACTCCATGAAATAGCAATTCCTGTCATTTATGCAACCACTACTATTAACACTGGAGAACTGGAGATGGGATGCTGCCACTAACTTGCTGCTTTACTGCCCTTTGAGGCTTAGAAGCAGAAATGTCACTGAAACTCAATGGGATTTAAAGCTTTAAGTGCTCTTAAAGTGAGTGTACTGGTCTTCAGATTTTATCCATCATTTCTTACTGGGGGGCAGGAAGGACAATACTGAGCAATTTCTGAGTACTGAGCAATTTCACACACTTAAGCAGTACTTTATTGACTTAGTTTTATTTCCAATTAAGTTTTCTCTTGAAAAGGTTCATGTGTGAGCAAAGAATGTTTACTTCCACCTTTAAAACTGAATTAAATACCAGAGATGAAAATGCAAGTATCACCTTGGAATGGGAAACACTTGGCCTTGCTCCCACTTACTGTTTGTATTGTCATGAAAATCTATTTACTCTGAAATATTTACTGTTTTTATAATGCAGCATTTTAATCAGTTCATAAGAATTGCTTATTATTTTGCCAGAATAGCTTTAAGTTTGTAAAATCTACATACACAGCCTAGGCAGAGTACAATTCATGAAGACCACCCACAACCATACCTCAATATTTTGCAGCTGTGCTGCAATACGTTCCTTTTCTTTAATGGACCTGTGCTGTGTTTCAGTCAGCTGCTGAGACAGTGTCACATTTTCTAGTTTAAGATGTTCCAACATTCCTGCTTGAGTCATTTGCCCAGCCTAAAGAAAGGAAGGGGAAAAAAAAATCACAGTTGAATACCAAGTCAAAATCTGGCCAACAGATTAAAGTTTATGGGGAAAAAAAAATCATCTTGGATCTTATCTGGGCCTTACTCAGCTACTACACTTCTGTGGAACTACAGGTCTTCATCCACAAAAGGCAGTGCTTTGGCCAAACCTCAAGTATTGTGTTCAATTTTGGGCACCGGATTATAAGAGAGATGTGGAGGTGCTGGAATGGGTCCAGAGGAGGGCAAGGAAGCTGTGGAAGGGCCTAGAGAATAAACCTTATGACGAGTGACTGAGGGAGCTCGGGATGGTTAGTTTGAAAAAGAGGAGGCTGAGGGGAGACCTCATTGCTGTCTACAGCTACCTGAAGGGACATTGTGAAGAGGCTGCTGCTGGGCTCTTCTCACAGGTAATTGGAGACAGAACAAGGCGGGAGGGCCTCAAGCTGAGACTGGGTAGGTTTGATTTGACATTAGGAAAAAGTTTTTCACTGAGAGAGTGGTCAGGGACTGAAATGAGCTGCCCAGGGAGGTGGTGGAGTCACCAACCCTGGATGTGGTTAAGGGTTGCCTGGATGAAGTGCTTAGGGATCTGGTTTAAGGTGAATCTTGTAGAGTAGGGTTATAGGTTGGACTTGATGATCCTAAGGGTCTTCTCCAACTTGGATGTTTCTGTGATTCTGTCAACTTAGTCTGAATGAAGTAATGTCTCATGATGAAAACAAAACACCATCCCCTCCTGCTTTCCACCTGAAGAATAAACAGGTGAGACCACTTACTTATGACCTTGGACAAAGGAATGCCCTCTGGATAAAACTAACATAAAGAACAGATTCTCAGTCCTCCCATATGCAAGTAAATCAAAGCACCTGTATATTGGCCATCTCACTTTGCAGCCTGACACGGGCCTCCTGTGCTAGCACAAGCTGCTGCTGGTACCAGTGCCGCACGTTTTGGAGCGAGGTGATTTCTGTTTCGGAGACCTTTAGCTTATTGGTCAGTGTGGTCCGTTCCAGCTGCACCTTCTGCAGCTGATTCTGCAAGGATGCCAGCTGCTGTCGCAGATCATGAACTGGAAATAGGAAAATAAAGAACCTGCACTCGTGCACTCCATTGTTCTGTTTTCATGCACACATTTTCAAGGGTTACTGTCATATTCTTAGCCTTTTTTTTCTTTTCTTTTTGAACAAACCCATATACCCAGAGATTGGCTGGTGTGGGAAAGTGCTAGAATCCTTATTAGGTCATGCACAGAATAAAATTAAAAGCAGTGAACCACTTTGATAAGCATTCGTAGTTCCTTAAAGGCACAAAATACCAACTAATTAAAAACGAGGAGGCAGCTATCCTGACACGTACAGCCATCATTACATACAAATCAGTATTTGTAAAATTTTCTACAAACCATCAGCTCACTTAATATTTATGCCTCCTTCTCCAAGCTGGCAGAAGCAGCTTGCAAACTGTAGCACTTCTGTGACACAAAATAAAAAATAATCATCTTAAAATTCAGACCATTTTCTTCGTATGACATCAACGAAACACAAGCTACAATTCCTTCTTCTTCCTGGACTTCAGATTATGTTGAAAAGATTTATGGAATAACAAATTGTAAAGACTGACATTTACATCATCCCACCTGTACTGTCTCTGGTGAGAACATTTTTTTGCATATCTTCAACCTTCAGTAGGAGTCTTTGGTACTGCTCCTCTGCTAACTGCAAATCATTATTTGAAGCAGCCAAGCTAGCATTCTTTGCTTCTAAGGTGCTTTGCAGGTCAGCCATTGCTCGCTCCAGATCCCAGCAAGACTGCTTTAATGTGGCTACTTCTGAGCTCAGAGATTCCTGCTTCTGCTGGCTACTTTGGCTGTGTTCCATCTGTGCCTGAAGTCTCATGTTCAAAGCTGCAAGTTGTGCTTGTAACTCAGTCTTCTCTTTGAGAGCCTGAATGTGTCCAGATAATCAAAATACAGAAGTTTTAAGAGAAAATACATTAATAGCTGACTAAAAATTATGCCAAACAAAATGGCTTTGCTAAGGTAAAGACCACTTGCTTGTAAAAAGTTTCTGAAGTGGCAGTCACCCAGCAGGTATTTCAAATAGTCCAAGAAAATACAGAGGAAAGCACAGGCAAGATGTACAGCATTACAGGTCAGAAACCATGGCAGGATTATAAATAAGGCACTTGAGAAAGAATGCTTCTATTACATGTGTTATACCATCAATCAATGCAAAGAGAAAATACAATTGCACAGACATTGCTAGCACTACTTTTTTAATTTGACACGGGTCCTGCAGATCCATGAAGAGAAGAGCCCACACTGGAGCAGTTTGCTCCTGAAGAGCTATACTCTGTGGAAAGGATCCATGCTAGAGCAGTTTATGAAGAATTGCAGCCTGTGGGAGGGACTGAGAGAAGTTCATGAAGGACTGTCTCCTGTAGGAGGGACCCTAAGATGGAAAAGTATGAGGAGTCCTCCCCCTGAGGAGGAAGAAGTGTCAGAAACAATGTGATGAACTGACTGCAACTCCCATTCCCTGTTACCTCTGCCAGCTTGCAGGAGAAGAGGTAGAAAATTTGGGAGTAAAGCTGAGCCCAGAAAGAAGGGAGGGGTGGGAGGAAGGTGGTTTAGCATTTGGTTTTATTTCTCATTATCCTACTCTGATTAACAAATTAATCTAGCATCCCCACGCTGAGTCTGCTTTGCCTGAAATGGCAATCGTTACATGATCTCTCCCTGTCCTAACCTCTACTCACAACGTTTTTGTTCATTTTTTTTCTCTCCCCTTTCCAGCAGAGGAGGGGAAGTGACAAAGCAGCTTTGGTGGGCACTTGGTGTCCAGGTAGAGTCAACTCATCACGACATCCTTATAAAGTACCTCATTCAAAAATGCCTGTACAAAACACAGTGTAATATGTAGGAGGCTCTTGAAAATTTATTAAGATACTAATATAATTTGCTAAATACTGAAATTCAAATTAATTTTCTACCTGATTAGCTTCATGTGAGAGTGCTTCTAGTTGCCCTTCAAGTCTCATCTTCTCCTTCAGAACCTGCAACATTTCGTCGTGAGTTCCTGCGATAGAGCTTTCCATAGAAACACTGGAGACAGAGACAGCACACACAGTTCAAGGGTTAGAATACAGCACTCAGCTAGTTGAAGGGAAGTCAAGCTGAAATTAAGAGGTACTCAGATTCCACGTGTGACCTAAAATTTGGGACATTTTTTCCAGCTTTATGATGGATCCAGAACACAGTGAAACAACCTCTGGTATCATCCAAAGAGACAAAATACATTTTCATGCTAGTTTCCTGAATTTGCAGCAGCTACAATCTACTGTGGTTCCCACATATTTACAGAAGGGCAGTGGCTGACTTTGTAATATGCTGTATTTGCATATGCCATTATAAGCAGACAAATGGGCATAATGGGAGCACAAAACCTCCACAACTATTGTCTGCTTTAATGTGGGAGTGCCTGAGAAATACCAACAAATTTTAATGCTGCAAAAGAAGGAAGAACAGGTATGTGGTATAAGGGATCCCTTATGTTCCTTCCCTGATGTTCAGCTACAGAATCCAGAGAAAAAAAAAGATCTCTCTCTCATCAGTGTAAGAATTAAGTCTAAGATGGAATAATTGTTTACAACTGATTTTACCTTAACATCTCAGGGCATTATACTTTATTCCAACCAAAATTAAAAAATAAGCCCATTTCAAAATTAGCATGCATAAAACACACATCTGCAGACAGCTGATAAACAAACCAACTGCATTAAGAACTTCACCAGTCATCTTAATTGCTGAATCACAGCTTAATACTGATGATACACACATAAGCTCATTCTAAAGGGCTGAATAGGATAAAAGTATCTAGGACAAGACTTTCAGCATTTCGTAACTATTTGAGGTCTGAAAGCTACATCCATACATCAGCAAAAGAACAATAATAAACATCACTGAGTCAGTTAGGTCTGCACTTTCAGACTTTAATGCCACATCAATGATTCAGTGAATGAGTGCTTGCTTCACAAGTCAATACAGACAGAAGCAACTGCTAGGAATATGTTTAAAGCACCACTGTCAGTGGCAAAAATATCTTTCTCTAAAGATATACTTAGTGAACAGGTACTCAAGTGAAGTGACCTTGCAGTTTCTTTAAGAAAAGATTTGATCACAATGAATGCAAGTTAAGACTGGATCCAAACTTAGTATAAGGTAAAAGTAATAGGCTGCTTATTCCAAGAAAGTATAATGCCCAGTAGTGGTCTGACTGTACAATAATCTTTCTTACCTGCTAGAAATACTGTCTCTCCTACTCCGGACCTCCCCGTTAACTTCTTGTTCTTGGGCCTGATGCTCCACTGCTGCAGCCTGCAGCACCTCTCTGATGGAAGGAAACTGCCCCATTGCATCAGGATGTATCTTCTGACCATTTATTGTATATGGAATACCCTGTTTGCCTTCTGCATTCTGTGAACTGTTATACAGCCCTTTTCCTGAGACACTGCTGTAGGTAGAGCTGTCGCTCTCATTTCCATCCAGCCTCATTCCTGCTTCACTCCCATCAAGCTCTGAAATGCTGTCTCCTGCCAAGGAGGAATTCTCTAGTCGATCATCCATGTCAGAGGTCAGACTGATTTCAGACACAACTGATGTTGGGCCACTTCTACTTTGCTTCAGAGTCCCACTAGATAAATCTGTAGCCACAAAATTCCCAGCAGCGTTTCCAGTGCCTGACTCTTCATTTCTGTAGTCAGCCAAAGACCGGACCTTGCTGGGCTTAGATTTTGAACTTCTTCTCTCTTTTGATGATGATGGAAGTCCCAAACTACCCAGCTTTGGCCCCCTGGGGACACTGGTCCGAAGAAAGGAGTACTCTTTTGTCATTGCTACAGTGCTGGCTCTAGGCAAGATTTCTGGGTTTAACATCAGCTCAGGATCTAGGGTACTGGAGGGCCGGTTCTTGGATGCAGACTGATTTGACTAAAAGAAGCAAAAAATAATCAATTATAAACTCCAGAATGTTGTACCTAAACCAGCATCAAAGGCTTATTCTGCTGTTGAACTTAATATGTAAAGCTCTACACTTTTGCATGAATATTTTAATGTATGCAGTATTTCATTAACAAGGTACATGACATCAGCAATCAATCCTAGCAAGGCTCAGTATATACTTGTTGAAAATTATCAAGATAGACTCCAAAGCTAACTGAAAAACACAAGGAAAAATGAACATTTAAGTTATTTCAGGTTTGGGGGGGTGGTGGTGTCCCCTGTTTTAAGTAGCACAAAAGGATACATTATCAATGAGGTGACAGAGAACCAAACTTTGCTATGTCCAGAAGCAAAAAAAAAAAAAAANNAAAAAAAAAAAAAAAAAAAAAAAAAAAAAAAAAAGGTTTCTGACATTTGAGAAAACTAATGAAAAGAGTAACTTAGAGTACAGAAAGGATGAAGGTTTCAAGCTTCTCAACAGCACCTTGAATCTACAAGATCTGTCATGCAGTACTCACTCTCTCCTGATGCCTCTTCACTCTGTATTGTTTGAGCTGTTCTTCCAACCGTCTTCTTGCTTGAAGTCTTATTTGTTCTTCTTTCTCTAACGGAAGTGAAGATTCTGCTGAGCCTGTAAGTGAAAGGTGTCTCTACAGTCAAACAGAAAACTCCAAACAGAGGCAAATCTGATGCAAAAGGAAAAAGCCCCTTCTACCATCAGCAACATGCTGCATGCTTAAGCAAGGAATGGAAAGAAAGCCCACTGGCATGCACCTCGCAATACTCTCATCTAACATACCTGTGTGCAGGCATTGACAAAGCCTGTGAATTTCCATTGCTTAGCTTGCAATTGTAATTTCTTGTCATATATATGTGGAGGAACTCCCACAAAGGAAGAACAAAACTATTGCTGTCATTTAATCTGTACTGCCCTGCAATTCTGACAGGACTAAAATTATAAAACTAAGCAAGACCTAAGCAGTCCACCCATTCTCTACAGGTCAGGGAATGATCCCCCCTAGAGACATTTTTTTTTGTTAACTCACATTGTCTTTCCCACAGCAAGGCTTTTAAAAGCCATTATTTCAGAGAACTCCAACTCAATACAAAGGCCTCTCCCTTCTGTCCTCATTGTTGTTCTTCTCTTCCCCCACTTTATTACTTAGCTTAAGATCACCTGGTTCTGCTGTGTTGTTGGGTTTTTTTAATGCCACCTCTTACTTCTAATTATCAAGAATAGAACAGTGTCAGGCCCAGAAAGCGTAAATTCCCCTCCAGCACAATAACAATTTTTAAATGGTAAGGCACGTACCTCAGCTGCAGCAGAGGGTGGTTTACAGAAAGAAAATTAATTGTAGTTGGAAGTAAAAGCTTACTGCAAAAATGAAGTTTAGTCCAAGCTTAAATGACGTTACAGGATTCTAGAGCCAGGCTCAGAGTTAAAGCTTTATGCAGCAAAGAGAAAGCAAGGGGCACCACCATAAACAGATGCTTACACAATTCAGTTTCTTGCATGGGAAGACTTAGTTTGAGAGACTGCAAAGCTTCTTTTCTAAGAGCTATGCCCTCAGCACTAGTTCCCTGAGACTTCCTTAGGTTGTCATGGAAACCAGCCACACCTGGAGACGACTCTTGACCCTGGTGACCCTGACGACTCTTGCTGGTGGGGTCAAACGATACAGGAGGGTTGGGGTAGTGCGATTCTGGCCCATTCTGGCAGGCGTCCACTTTGCTGGTTATCTCCAGACTTTCCTCTTCATTTGGCACTTCCGTAACATTAATACTGGTAGCTGGAAAAGAAAGTTTCACTGAGCTATGCTTTAAGCCACCTCCACCCAAATACAATGCTACTGCAATGACCTTTAGACTGCAGGGACACAGAAAATGCCACGGGAGCAACTGGCAGGAGGAATTTTATAAAGCACTTTTAATTACTCATTTAAAAAGACCAGAACAAGCACCTTTCGCTTGTTTTACTACGCTGCTTTCAAGCAGGACCGCAAAAGTGATCACAAAATACCTTCAAAACCTCACCTGGGATTTTAAATCTTGTGAAGTTTAGAAGCACTGAACACCCACACTGAGTGGTAACCTACTACAAGTAAGACTCAGCAACTGCAGGCCTGTGCTGAATGATTCAGCTATTTGGTATGCTGCTGGGCATCCACTTCCAGCCTGGGCCAAGCAGAGCTTCCTGACTTAGAAACTGAGTTTAATTTTTTTTCAAACAGAGCATCTTCTTCAGAAGCACAGTAACAAAACTCACATCTATCAAAATAATAGTTACGCAAATCAAAAGGCAATTCAAGAAACACTTTAATATGAATTTTATCCCTACTTACTAATATTGGATTTTTCTTCTCCATCAGGAAAAATGCATCTTCAGAACCAATTCAGCACTTCAGAGGATTTCTTACACATTCCTACTTCACTTGGTTGGGGTCCTGTGACTGCTTACATTTATGAATCTGTTGTTGCCACAAACTGTGTATGTGCATCATTATAGATCTTAAATAAGCACAGTAGGGAAGTAGACACTTTCTGTTCACTTCCATACCATAGATCACTGCAGTAACTGGAGTGGAATATGAAAGATTTCATTTTTTTTTTCTTTTAAGTGTTTGGAAATAATTAACATGTATGATCACAAAGAATTTGCAAATTTCCTTTTTTTCCTCCTCTCAGAGCTACAAACTTGTGTAAGCAGTTTGGGTCTTTTTAAGACTGCTCAAAGAAGATTCAGAGGGACAGGAATAAACAAAACCAAACAGACCAGAACTGAGGATCAGATCCTCCCCAAACCAGGCATTTCTAAGATTCATATACAGAAATATTCTGTAGCCAGGAAGCTGACAGAAATTTCATAAAGATGTTTTTAATAGTTTTATATTATTGAATATATATATTTTTTTTTATTAAAGGCAAAATATTTCCTCATAAGTGCCATCAAATTTCACTCCAGAGTAAGTTAAAGGGTAATTTTCACCTCCAACCATTTGTTCTTACCTCTGCAGTGCATCCTGCCCTAAGCCAATTCAGATGTTTGTACACTGAACCAGCTCAGAGGGAACTGAGCTGAATGCGAGTAAAAAACAAAAATTTTCACAGTCTTAGGTTGCCAAAACAAATTGACTCACTAAGATCTGAATTAAAACTCTTGAGTATCAAGATAAATATCACATGGGAGAACATTTTCAGGCCATTTTAGCCTGAATCAGTTTTCTGGTCTAGCTCATCAGTTAGGCACAAAAATACTTGCAGGAATGACAGAACAGACAGGAGCAATGAGGATGCAGTGGACAGAAGACAGGACTGCTTTTTTTATGACTAACCAAACAAGGTCAGAGTTTAAAGCATTTTAAAACTAAAAAGACTGTAGAAACTGAATCTAAAAGACAAGTGAGTGCTAAGAATATCTGCAAGGAGCCAAAAATAAGATACCTAGCACATTCAGAAATACTATTCCTGCCCATCTTTCAGAAACAGCAGCTAAGACTGCATCAGATTTATACTTTATTTATATTTTTTGTCTTCACAGTTGTGGGTGGTACACATACACAAGAGATGCTGGAGCAGAGTTCTAGAGGAATGTTTCCTGGCAACTTCCTGAGGCCATTAGATACTCAGAATCTAAATGCTGCCTTGAACTGAAGTAATTCATTGCAGTAGTGTCAACACAATTGGAAGAGTGTGGGAGGAGATGCCATTAGATTAAAAACAGCAGAAAGACAGAGCACCTATCTGTAAGCCACAAATCAGCTGTTTGGACAATGTCCAACACAAGGGAAGATAGCAAAGTGTGATCTCCAACTCCATAAAAGATGAATGAATCATCACATAACCACACTCTGCCAGCCTGATAACAGGCAGTGTAAGAAATGCAAATAAAGTCTCAGGTCTCCACTTCCTTGCCAGCAACAAGATGACAAACCTGTGGCATGAGGAGGGTGGAAAGCTAACAACTTCAACACATGATCTCCTCCTTTTACGCAAGCAGCTTGCACACTTCTGTGTATCTACGCGTCTGCAACATTCCCTCTACCCATCTACTACCATATCCTTATATACCACCATAACCTCAGATAACTGCACGGCAACAGGGAGATTTCAATTCAATACAAGGAAAAGATTTTCACAATGAAAGCAGTTAAATACTGGAATAGGTATAGAGGTTGTTGAACCTCCCGTTGGAGATTTTCAGAATTCAACAGGACAAGGGCCTAAGCAAACTGATCTAACTTCAAACCCAGGTCTGCTCTGTGCTCACATGAGGCTGGACTAGATGACTTACTGACTTAAGTTTGATTTCATAATCTGCTCAGATCAGCAATCTCTTAAGATTCTTGTAAACAGCTGCACAATTATTTTATCTTTTGCTAGACTGAAATACTCTAATCATGACCTTACTCCTTAATAATCATTTCAGAACTGCTAGTTCTAGAGAATTTCAGGTAAACACTCTTGGAAACACTATCAGAACACAGAGTAATACCCTAAGCACCACATACTCCACTGCTGGTTTTGTTTTGAAAGAAGTTTGTTTAAATCAAAATACTTTTCCCTTAGGCAGAGCCATAGTCCTCACCAAATTTGCTTAAAACAAACTCCTGACATCAAGGAAGAAAGTCTTTCAGCATCACCTGAACAATAAAACAGTTGTAGAAAAGCCTGGGTAAGGCTAGGAAATTATCTAGTGCACATAAAGTAACTTACTGTTAATGTCACCTGTTGCAACAGGCAAATCTGAGAATTCTTCAGAGCTGCTAGGGGCCCCATTACTGCTTCTGTTCTCCAAGTGAACATCCTGCTGGACAGACAAGGAGTCCATGGTAAAAATGATCCCAATCCTTTGGAAGTTTTTCTTCTCAATAATGTGCTGCCAGGTGAACTACCAAGTTCTGTTTCTCTCCATCAGCAACAACAGCATCAAGATGTTGAACAGCAGCGGAGTTCTGAGCTTTACAGCTGTTGGTGTCTAGCAAGCAGCCAGTATTTCCAGAAGATCATGAAAACACCTTGCAGCCAAAGTTGTAACCATCAAGAAGCTGCATCTTCTAGAAACGAAATGTAGTAAATTTACAAACACTTCTTAAGAGATTTGAAAATACGAGTTAAAAAGCAAGTAGTGCTCACAGCCTACCCACCAGCCCAACTTCACCACACAAAACCAGGACATGGGGTAATAACAAACTGACATACAATCCAGCATCCAGCTTTTGTGAATAAGTGATCTGTTCTTACCATCACTTTTTTTTTTTTTTCAGTAGCATTCACACACCAGCATAATGATGTAAAAAAGACAAGAAATACAAAGAATAATTTAAAAAAGAATATTCAGCATGACAAAATTAGTCTTTTTTTCAGTATCCCTTCCAATGGAAATGTCTCTTTAGTGTCTCTGATAAGTAAGCTAGTACTCAGAGTAGCATTTTGCTCTGTAAATTAGAGTCTGCATTTTCACACCTTATGTTTCATTCCAAGGCCCTACTGCTACTTAAGTTTCAGTAACTTCAGCTAGAATGCAGAATGGAATTCAGGATTTTTTTTTTTAAACTGAATTACATCATTACTATTTGTCTGCACAGCAACCAGTCTGCTATGCATCACTATGCAGAGCCTGACCTATTAAATACAGCACACACTGGCAGTCAGAATGTGGCCTGGGCTACAGTTCAATACTGCCTTCTCCTATGGCAAGTCAAGGGAATCACTTCAAAGCACAGTTTATAGAAGCTGCAAATAATACTCCAGGCATTCAGATCCTACCTATGGATATAGACCCAGCCAACTAACACAGTCTGACAAAAGCTGTTGTACATAGTCACTTCGAGCATTTAAATTTTGTTTAAGTAGTTCCTGACAGCTAAATTCACATTACAAATGTTATGATTCCTATTTATTAAAGAAACACAAGAAGTCCCCCGTTAAAAAAAAGTAGAGGAGTTGTGGGGAAAATGTCAAGTCAGGCATATTTTAATTGCATTTTTACATGAACATAAACATTTTTATCAACATTTCTTCCATATCTCCAGAGACTACTTGTGTAACTGCTACTGTATGAAACTGCCCGGGCCACCCTGCAACACCACCAGGATGCCAGGGAAGGTGCTAAGAGCTCAGGATACCCAGGGCTAGAGGACTATGTAGGTGACCCTTATGTAGGTGAGCTGTGATGGAGCCAGAGACCTGAAGCACATTTCTAAAAGAGAAACCTCCACCAAACCGAAAGACTGGCACCTTTGCTGTGATCTGTTATTGATTTATAAAGCTTTCTGTAGAAGAAAGCTTGTAGTAGAACTCCTGAAAGAACAGCCACTGTCCAGCAGACAGACAGTATGTGACAAGTCACAAAGGAATTACAAACAAAAGGCCAGCACAATTCAGACGGCTTTGCACCTTGGAAAAACCCTGTCAACGTTAGTTTGTTATCCCTGTCATAAAACACCTTTTAACAGTCAGCCATAAAGAACAGCTCTCTCCTGTACAACCCATTCCCAAATATCAAAGGTTATTTTGTCTTCGAAGCCCTTCTGCATCTCTATTGAGCACAGTCAGACACACACCCCCGCACAGATGTAGGCACGCCACAGGAACCCAACAGTAACATCACAGGGAAAAGGGCTGTAAGAAACGAAAGCGATTTTGCTTCCAACACCCATAACCAGGAGGACAAGGGAACGCCGGGCGCCGCCCGGCGAGACACGGCAGAGGGCTCCCTGGGCAGGGGCTGGGACACCTCTCTGAGGACCCGGCAAAGGCGCCCGGAGGTCCGGGACCAAAGCCCGTCGGGCCGGGCCGGGCCGGGCCGGAGCGGGCCGGGCGACTCCCCGCACCTCGGCGGGCCGCGGGAAGAGCAGGCAGGCAGCCCCGAGCGCGCCTCCCCCGCCCTGAAGCAGCGCCCAGCCGCCCCTCCCGGAGACAGCCGCACCTCGGCGGCCCCCTCACCCCGCCGCCACCCTTCCCGGTGAGATTCCCGCAGACCTAGAGCCGCCCGCCTGGCGCCCAGCTCCTGCCCAAGACGTGGCGCTCCCTCCGGCAGGAAGGGGCGCGGCGGTGCAACGCGGTTCTGCCTCCCCCGTCAGCCGGGTGCCGCCGCCGCTGAGGGCCGGGCCGGGTGGTGCCCGACCCGCGGTCCCCTCAGCCCCGCGGCCGCACCGACTCCGCACAGCCGGGGCCCGAGCACCCCCGCGGGGGGCCGCGGCAGCGCGGTGCGGCGATGAGGCGGCCGATACCGGCAGGCCCACTGGACGGGCGGCGGCTTTTGCAAGACGGACTCTTCCGGGAGCGGCGGGAGGAGGAGAGGTTTTCCTCGCCGGGGCTGGGCTCTTCTCGGCGCCGGTCTGGGGTACTACACGACGAGGTCTTGTCTGCCCCGAAGGGAGCCTGCGGTGGGGCTAGGGCCAGACTGGCTTAGGAGGATTTACTAGATCCCTCCGGACAGGACTCCGAGGCCGGCAGCCGACCTACTAAAATTAAAATTAAATACGTGCCTAAAAGAAAAATAAAATCTGCGTATAAAAGCGATGACACGTCCTGTCAGTGTCATGTTTCCAGCATTCCCTGTTGGCCACAGATCCTCCAGGGTATTGGGAACTGGTGCATCGGGATGATGTCTCACACAACTGGTTCTTCCTACACTGCACTGGTGGGTTTTGCTTTTCCAGATTTTTTTTCATTGGTATAGTGGCTTATCTTGGTACCCTGGGATTATTTTGGGGTTGCTGGAGAGTTTATTGGTTAGACAGATGTCTCTCCCAACATCTCTAAGCGTAGCCTAGTGCTAGAGCCTAGCGCTAAAGACTAGGTATAGACTGGGACATTGTTTAGTAAACGGGAATGGAAAACTGTGGAGGTCACATCTTTGCCTTCCCACACAGGTCATAAAACTCCGAACACTTTTAGTTTTCATAATGAAAATACTTTCTAACAGCGTATCATCACCTTCATTATAATTGCCAGATAAACATATATAGCCCACTTTTCCAGGTATTCATCTTTTTATCAACCTGTCCAAACAATCTTTAATACAAACATGAACCCACTGGGCTGCTTCTCTAGGAAGACATGAGACTGTTGGACAAGTCAGGAAGATAAACTTAATTAGCAAGTCAATGTTTAAATTGCAAAGCTGTTAACCGAGCTCCTGGCACATTGCTAATGACAGTAACCAGGTGTTTTCCTGCGTATATGGAGCCCTCAAGTCATGATTTGGAAAAGCATATTACTTTGCAGACTAATTTGGGAGGAGGACTATTTTCAAGTGCAAATGCCTGGATCTGAGAGAAGCTAGCAAGTGTGATCATCAGGCGTGGACTAAACGAGCCTGAACAAGGACTGCATAGTGTGTGCCTCAGCACAATCTTCTTAGAGACTCTACTGATGAAACACCTTTCACTATTCACAAACAGTAAGAGTTGTGCACAACTATCTCATAAGATCTGCACAAGCCTCCTGCTGTTCTGCTGCTGGAACCAGGTGCCTGTACAAGTGGCTCAGCAGCAGTGTGAACTGAAGTTGGACCTTCTTGGCTGGATGCATATGTTCAGCATTAATCTTCTGAACCCCGTGTGGGGTTTGTGTGGGTGAGGGAGAGCTGAGTGCAAGAGACGTTAATAGAATGAACCTCTGTGGAGACTGGAGAGGAAGTCCCAGGAACTCACGTGTCCGAATGTGTGTTTCAAATCCTTTAGTAGTGACCTTTGCTTGATACTCTTCCACAGAAGGTGTCAAGGGCAATGTGGTGTGGTAGACTTAAATGCCTCATCTTCATTCAATGCTGCTTTGGGACTTTAGAAACTGTCGAGTCACTAGCTGTTCAGTTGGAATGTTTGTCTATTCTTGACTTTGATCCCATCTCTCTAGGAGAGTTTATTGCTTGAGTAAAGCTCCAAAGTGCCTCTTCTTTCAGTTGTTAGCCTGCCACATGGCACCAAGCCCTCCAACTACAGGAATAACCACTTGTTTAGAGACTGCCGCACAAGCATGGCGCAAAGCTGCAGCAGGCTTAAACAGGCTTCTGGAATGAGAAAGAGGATCCTTCATACTGAAAGATATCTATCATTGGCAACATAAGTTTTAGCCCAACAGGAGAATGGTGTGGCCGTTGTGTAAAAAGCCAGAAGAGCTGTTGAACACTAACACAGATGAGGCCTTGAAGTGCAAGGATTCCTGTAAACTTGCAGGAGACTTTTTTGTGTAAACTGCAGTCTCTGCCTCCAGCAGGGAAAGTGCCTTTGGCATATCCCAAAGACTACCCAAGTTCCTCTTGCAGAGCATTCTTTTATTCTTCAAATGTTAAAATCAAAAGGTACCACAAAGAGCCCTATAACCACAGCCAACCACAGCATTCTTTTACCCTGCAACTAGGCTGCTTGCAGGAGCTGTCATGCTGTCTTCTCTCCAGGTGAGCTCTCTGAGACCTTAACAGGAGTTGTCTTTTTCAGGATCCCACATGGCCTTGGCTCTAAAAAGGGAAGGCAAGTTAATTCATCTTTGCTCTGACCAAAATAAAAAGGCATATAATGCCAAACTGAAGAGATGAGCTAATGATTGAAATTAACAGGGAGCGATAGACCATTTCCAGAGTTACCTGTCCAGCAGGGTATTGTAACTCGCAATGTATGTGTCAGAACAGCGCTAGCAAAAGAGGAAGAGTCAGGTAGGAGAGCAAGGCTCCATACTCTGCAGAAACAGAGGGTGGCACTCTCTGCACAGCACAAAGTCCGTGCCTGGTGCTTTCCAGTTACAGCTATGACAGCTACAAACATGTTTTTCTAAATATTTCCTTAGCAAAGATCTTGTTCTCTAACCACTGGCAACACCGTGTTCCAACTCCTCTGCTTACTGCATGCTTTTCTGCTTACATGTTTCTATTATTTGGTGTCACTCAGTCTGCAAAACTTCATTAAAAAAGAAACCTGTGCTAACCACATATAAATAACTCTTATTACTGGCAGACTGCAATCAGGCTGAGGCATCCAGCTCTTCTCTCACAGCCACTGAAGGAAAAAAAAAACAAAAAACTGTATTAAGTACAGACTATGGAACTAGAATTCATGTCCTCAGAAATGTGGTTTGCTAAAGACTGACTCAATATTTTATTTATAAATTGTATTTACTTCCAGATTTTATGTATATATGTGAAACATTTATCCAGCATTCTACCTAAGCAATTTCTAGCATGTCTGTTTTAGCATAGATAAGTATTTAAAGTGTTACTTTCCTGACTCATTTCTATAAACAGAGGAGACACTGAGATATAACTGTGGCATGTCTGCTATAACAGCTCAGAATGGATTTAATCAACCTCTACTCTACACAAGAGAAGGCTGGGAGGGCATCAAGAGCTAGGTTGTGCAACTCAAAGGTTTGCAGATGAGAAGTCTTGTGTATAGAGAATAAACTAAGATTTAAGGCCTCCTTACTGAAAGTATCTTGCAAATGCTCTCCTCCTGTTTGAAGCTGGATTTGGTTTGGTCGCAACAGCTGTTTTGGAAAACAGAAACTGCTAAGAGCTGCATTCATTTCTGTGGGACATTCCACTACAGTCTCCCTAGGCGAGGAGGGTTAGTTTTGGTAACAAGATGCCTTACATATTTAAGGAAATTAATTCAGAAAGTTCTCTTCCCATGTGTCAGTTTGTGTGTGTGTGTGTGTGTGTGTGTGTGTGTGAGTGACTGGATGGAAATTACTGCTTTTCATGGGTTTAAGCTCAGCTTTCCCACAATAAATGATTTTTGGTGCCAGCCTGGACTCAGTACATTTCTACATTTGTTTTTTTTCCTGGAAAGGACTTTCCCAGCCTGTGGCTACTGGTTAAGAAAGTGCTGCCATTACACACACAACTCTATCCACTAGCTTCATAAATGTCACTGTTCCACTGAAGTGTAGTGCTTGCTTCAGCATTTTAACAGCCCTCAAAAAACCACAGTACAGTAGGTAGGATAGGCCAGTCCTCAGAAGGACTTGTAAAAAGAAACCTTGAATTTTTCAACAAGGAGCCCAATGCAGGAAACAGGACATTTACTTTCTTAACGATGTCTCAGGAGCTGTAGAAGAAGTTTGTCTTGCCTGTTCAGGGATGGACACAGTTGCACTTGCATCTCCCCTTCCCCATGCACTGTCACATGTACAGCTCTGATATGGGCTGCATGGTAATTATGTGAGAGGTGGAGCTGTAGAGAGTGAGAGATAGGGAATAAAGGGGAGGCAGGAAGTAAAGTCCCTTTTACTGATCTGTGCTTTCTTCATCCTTTCAGTAAATCTGTCACTGGTTTACCTCCAGCTGCCTTGCATGGCAGTCTTAACAAGCAGTCAAAAGCCAGCTCCCCAGCCACATGTTCCCTGGAAGGGGCATTGAAAGCCCTGCTTGCAGGATCACAGAACCACTTGCAAGTCTATGTTCATGGCTGTTACCTTCAACAGGCAGTTAGACACCTTTTGGACCTAGTCTTCCATGCTGTTTCCATGCCAAGTTGTCCATGCCTGTACCAAGCCCCACTGCTTGCTTACAGAGGGAGCTCATAAATATAAAACACAATCTTCATAAATACTATGGTTTGGAAGGATCACCAATCAGAGCTGAAAATACTTGTGAGCAGACTACTGTAAGTTTGATCTTTAATTCTAGATGTTAAGTCATTGCTAATCCACCATGATGAAGCATTGTGTGGACAGGTCCTGCCAGCAGAGCCGTGTTGAGATAAGGGAACAAAGACATACTGACTAGATGGCTGGGCCAAAAGCCTTGTAAACACAAACATGAGAAATCAGCATACGTTTATTTCTGTGCTACATGCTCAAGGTCTACAGCTTGGAACAACAGTGTAGCCCACGCAGCAGCCTCTTTGCTTGGGAAGGATTACGGGTGCCTGTACTCAGATGACCCCTGGAAAGGAATCTAAATAACAAGGATGTAAGATCCTTAAAAAGAGAGCTGTATTGCCAGGCTTGAGTATGTTCTCTCTCTTTCATTTAGACATTTTTATATTATTTTTCCAGCCCTGTCAAAATGAAGAAAAAAATAATCACTTTTTGAATACCCTTTCCTGCCAGCTAGTCTTTGACTTATGTCCTCAACAACTGTGCATTAACATAAGGAAACAGCAGATGGAATCTCTGTATTTACTTTTGTCACACT
Organism: Ramphastos sulfuratus; assembly: GCA_013399055.1. Lineage (NCBI taxonomy): Eukaryota > Metazoa > Chordata > Aves > Piciformes > Ramphastidae > Ramphastos > Ramphastos sulfuratus. The sequence continues at coordinate 28,579 of WBNM01023411.1, forward strand.
GAGCCTCAATATGGAAAAAATAAGTGGATTTCTTATTTGGGGGATTTTTCAAATCTTAACATACATTTATGGTGACATTGCCTTGAGATTTAGCTGTGAGTATTAAGAAAAGCAATGCATCACAGCTCTATGCTACAGAGACCAGACTGCCCTTCAGGCAGAAGTGTTATGCTTGGAAAAATCTCTTCTCTCTCAAAAAACCCTCTTGCTGGAGAAGCCAAGTGTCCTGGGTCATGTGCATTCAGAACAGATATAATGTAGTTGTATATGCTTTTCCTGTTGACAGGTAACTAAAAGAAATATTACCCAGAAGGAGCAAAATGTAAATCTGAACATGAGCAATTGCAGTAAATAACTGACAAGGTCATAGCCTCGGAACACTATTTACATAGAATTTGCCCTGAAAAGAGAAGAGTGAAGTAAGGGTTGGTTACACAAGGAATGATTTGCATCCTCTGCTTTCAGCACAAGAAGTAAAAACAACCCAACTAAACTATCAAGATATTCCTTGTGTGCCCCTTCATCAAAGGGTTATTTCTAGATTAGCAAATGCAAATTTCCCAGGGAGGTGGTATGGTCCGAGAGAGCAGCGAGTAGTGCAAGTCCTGTCCTGATTTCCTGATTTCCTCTCAGCCTTGGGGCTAATCATGTTGTTACTTTTTCTAGGTGTCCCAGGTTTGTACAATAAAGGATAGCAGGCAGCTTCATGTCACAAGCATAGCAACAATTACATGGATATCTGTTTCACTTCTTTGGGAGTCAAGGATTATTTTCTACAGACAGGACATCAAACCCACAGGGTGGGTGAGTAGCCCTGGACTCCACATGAGCTCAGCAGCAACATGCCTTCAATGCAAGACTGCTGCCTTGGTGTCTGTGCCCAACCCCTCCTGCTTTCATTACAAAGTATAAACTCAAGACATTATTTCTGATTTACACAATGAAATGATAATATGGGAAGCCAAATACTAAGTACATTCAGGCATTTATGAAAAACAAAACAAAACGAAAACCAACCAAACAAAAACCAACCAACCAACCAACCCAAACTTTTGACACCAGTCCTCCAATTTAATGCTTATTATATTCACCTGAATGTATTATCCTGCCTTTTTATTTTTTTCCCCTTTTTTTCTTCTATTGATTACATTGTCCTTGGAAAAGCATGTTAATCTCTGCTCTTTGGGAAGGTGGAATTCAGAAACTGGTATGCCAACACAGTCCAACAGCATGGCTCTAGTGTGTTGTCTCCTTTCCAGTAGTGGCTGGCACAAGAATGTTTTGGAAAAGGTGTAAGAAACCCCATAACAACCTGCTGCTTGGCAGGTTCCTCTCCCATGCCTGACAGAGCTGGATCTGTGAGGGCTCCTTGGTGCTGCTTACTGTGAGGGCGTAACTGAGCCCAAAAAAACCCCCACCAGCTACGAGTGTAAAACCACAGCATTTTGTCAAATACTTTCACTTTTAAAATAGATTCTTGCAACTCTTCCTACAGAGTAGAAGAACTGACTGCAGCAATATATGTTCACTGCCAGCTGCGAGGAAAGAATAATTTTTGGTTGTCGGGGACTGTGGGGCTGCCTAACACTCACTGCAGCATGTGGGGTACAGGAGAGGGTCTTACTTGGAAAACCAGAAAACTGCCTCAGAAACGAGGAGTGTCCTGTCCTCCCACGATCTCCAGAAAGGTTAAGTAGCTGCAGTATCCTGACCACCAATTTCTGTGCAGCTCCTTCGCTTGGGCTCCCCAGGATGCCCAGAAGTATTCTTTCCCTGTCCTTTATGCTCAGACAAAGCTGAGGTGACTTCTACTTCCTGGAAAGACCTGAGTCCTTCTATTTCCCGTTCCTCTGATAATTCACTCCCCTGTCTGAGCAACACGGTCCGTCTGGAGATCGGAAAACCGGCCAAATAGGCTGCCTAGGGCAGATACCCTCGCTATAGTGCCAGGACAGCAGCCCCTCCATCTCCCCACCTCACAGCACTCCCCGCAGGAGCCCGCTTACGGGGCTCAGGCTTCTTCCATCCCCTGCTGTTCTCAAGCCCGCAGAGGGAACAGCCATAGGCATCCCCCTCTGACCCTGCCTGCATCGGGGCGGGGGTGGGGGGGCTCGGTCCAAGCACCTCCGCTGCCCTCCAGGCCCGCTTAGCCCCGCGGCCACCAAACCCACTCCGCCGAGCGCAGCGCAGCAGGTGACCCCCTGGGAGAGGGCAGGGGCCGGGAGCGGCTGGGGGAGGGGGCGAGGGGCGGGG
>WBNM01023412.1:1854-12338 GCA_013399055.1 Ramphastos sulfuratus
CACCCCAGGACCCCATTGGCATTCATGGCCCCAAGGGCACATCAGTGGCTCATGGTGACTTTGCTGTCCCCCAGCACTGCCAGCTCCTTTCCAGCAGCTTCCCCCTGCCCTGTCCTGCTGCAGAGGCTGCTCCTCCCCAGCTGCAGGACCCTCCCCTTGCCCTGGTTGGACTTCCTGAGGTTCCTCTCCCCCAGCTCTGCAGCCTGCACAGGTCTGGCTGAGTGGCAGCACAGCCTGGGGGGTGCCAGCCACAGCTGCCAGCTTGGCACCAGCAGCAAACTGCCCGAGGGGGCACTCAGTCCCTTCCTCCAGGCTGTTGCTGAAGCTGCTGGACAAGACAAGGAGCAGAGTGAGGCTCTTGAGGGGTGAGGCTTACAGGAGGCAGACACCAACCATCAACCTCAGCTGCTCTCTAGCTGTGCCTAGCTGGAATTAGCAACCCCCTCGGAGACCCTGGTTGACCTTGCTCTGATCCCAGCTGGAGAGTCAGGACACAGGCACCTATCTGAGTGGGATTTGTGGGAATGCTTTTGCTGGGTGGCAGGGAAAAGCCAAATGGAGCTGATTCACAGCTGGAAGAAGCCCTCTGCAGCCAGGAGTGGTGCATGAGGAACATTCCAACCTTCCCCTTGCCTTAATCCCAGCTTTGGGTCCATCCACCACATTGCTCAAGCTTAAGTGCCTCTTGCCTCACAAACTCCACCTCCAGAGGGTTTTCTCTGGCTCCAAAAATCCTCCCAGTTACATCCCCCCACCCCTGCCCCCAAACCTTCCCCCATCCTGAATCCTCAGGGAAGCTGCAGGCTCCAAGGCTCTGAGTCTGGAGGATAAAATAAATGACCTCTTGCAACACAGCAACCCCCCTCTCCCCCCCCCCCCCACAAAACCAAACCCCAGAAGCCACCCAGCGAAGAATTTGGCANAGCAGGAGAAGAATTTGCCTCTGAATTCCTTTCTCCAAGAAGAATTTGGTTGCTAAAGAGGATGGCTGAGAGGGAGAAATTCCTTCAGTGCTCTTCAAAGGTAGCTGAGGGGATGCAGAGAGATGTTTGGGTTGAAGCTGGGAGATGGGAGGCTGAGACTGGAGGTGAGGAAGAAAATCTTGAGAGGGAGAGTGGGCAGAGGCTGGCACAGGTTGCCCAGGGAGGTCTTTAGGACCAGGCTGGATGTGGCCCTGAGCACCCTGGGCTTCGTGGGAGGTGCCCCTGGGCATGGCAGGGGGTTGGAGCTGGATGATCTTGAAGGTCCCTTCCAACCCAGCCCTGTTCTGTGAACCTATGAGGAGCTCTCTGGATCCTCCACCCTGGTGGCAGATGTTCCTTTTCCTTACACCTGAGCTTTCATCTCACCCACTCAAGAATTATTTCCTTGGCCTTCTGGGGGCTGAGAAGCAAATCCTAAGCTCCACAACTGAGCCCTTCTTAAAGAATAATCCTCATGAAAAAGGAGATTAGCTCCAAAAAATATTCTCTGCCCAATTCCTCCTGTCCCTTGTTCTGTGCCCAATTCCTCCTGTCCCTTGATGAGCCCCAAAAGCAGCTCTGAAACACAGAAATCAATTTTGGTTGAGAGAGAACTCCCAACACCNCCAAATCATAAAGCCCCAAAGATATTCTCTGCCCAATTCCTCCTGTCCCTTGATGAGCCCCAAAAGCAGCTCTGAAACACAGAAGCATTTTGGTTGGCAGAGAACTCCCAAATCATCCAGCCCCAAAAATATTCTCTGCCCAATTCCTCCTGTCTCTTGCTGAGCCCCAAAAGCAGCTCTAAAACACAGAAGCATTTTGGTTGGCAGAGAGCTCTCAAATCACCCAGCCCAAGCCTTACCCCAGCACTGCCAGCTCAGCACTAAGCCCCTCAGCACCACAGCTCTGAAACTCCTCCAGGTCTGGGCACTCCACCACTGCCCTGGGCAGCCTGGGCCAGATCTTGACAACCCTTTCAGGGCAGAAATTGTTCCCCGAGGCCAACCTAAACCTCCCCTGGTGTAGCTGGAGGCCATTTCCTCTTGTCCTGCTGCTTCTTCCTTGGGAGCAGAGCCCAAGCCCAGCTGGCTGCAGCCTCCTCTCAGGGAGCTGCAGAGAGCAATGAGCTCTGCCCTCAGCCTCCTCTTCTCCACAGCTCCCTCAGCTGCTCCTCCTCAGCCCTCTTCTCCAGACCCTTCCCCACCTTTGCTGCCCTTCTCTGGACCCTCTCCAGCCCCTCAATGTCCTTCTTGAAGCCAGAAGCCCAAAACTGAACTCAGGATTTGAGGTGCAGCCTCCCCAGTGCCCAGTCCAGGGGGACTTTGTCCTGGTCCTTGGTCCTCCAGTGGGTTCCTTCCTCACTGCCCCCACCTTGGACAAGTTTAGTACCACTCAGAGCAAAGCTCTTTCCTGCAGCTGTGACCTGGTGAGGAGGACAGAATTATTTTCACTGTAGCTTGGTGGAGTCTCCATCCCTGGAGGTGTTTAGGAGGAGGCTGCATGAGGCACTTAGTGCCAGGGGTGAGTTAATGAGAAGCTGTTAGGGGATAGGTTGAACTCAATGGTCTCAGAGCTTTTTCCCAACCTGCTCAACTCTGTGATGCTGTCACTGATGTGATGGACAACCCAGAGCCAGCTCTAGTATGCTGAGATGAAATTTCATGCTGCTCTGGCAGGGGGGTTCTGATTGTTGAGGCTTTTTTTGTGGAAGGAAGGAGATGGTCAAAGAGCCATGGAAGGAGCACAGGCAGCCCAGCCTGCAGCAGAGGCTGTGCCACTCTTGCAGGACTCATTCACTCACTGCAGGGTTCAATGACCTCAGCAGAGCTGTTAGCTGGGAGCAGGAAGAGCTGAGACAGCCCTAATTAGGCAAGAGCTTGGCCAAGGGATTCACAGTTCTTGGCCACCACTGTGCAGACTGCTCCAGAGTGGCAGAAAGCAGCCAAGAACAAGGTCATTGCCCTGAATTGCAGCAGACTGATCTGAAGCCCATGGGGACCAGAAAGCCTCAGCAGCAGCTCCCCAGCACCTTCTAAAGCCCATGGGGACCAGAAAGCCTCAGCAGCAGCTCCCCAGCACCTTCTAAAGCCCATGGGGACCAGAAAGCCTCAGCAGCAGCTCCTCAGCACCTTCTAAAGCCCATGGGGACCAGAAAGCCTCAGCAGCAGCTCCCCAGCACCTTCTAAAGCCCATGGGGACCAGAAAGCCTCAGCAGCAGCTCCTCAGCACCTTCTAAAGCCCCCTTGATGGTGGACTCCTGTGTGATCTGCTCTGGGTCATGCTGCTCTGGCAGGGGGGTTGGACTGGGTGAGCTTTCCAGGGCCCTTCCAACCCCTGCCATCCTGTGGCTCTGTGACCTTGGAGGTCTTTTCCAACCTTCATGAGTCTATTCCATGCCTCCAGTGCAGCTGCTCTGAAGCACTTCTTTGTCCCCAAGATGTCTGCTATGGAGTTATAGATTGGGAGGGACCCTCAAAGCTCATCTTGTCCAACCCCCACACGTCCAAGGCAACAATTCTGAGGGTGAAGATGACATGAATTGGGTTGTAGCATGATGCTGTAACATGGAGCTGATGGAGAGGGTCCAGAGGAGGCCACCAAGATGCTCAGAGGGCTGGAGAACCTCCCTTGTGGGGACAGGCTGGGAGGGTTGGGGCGGGAGAAGGCTCCAGGGAGACGTCAGAGCAGCCTTGCAGTACCTGAAGGGGCTCCAGGGAGACCTCAGAGCAGCCTTCCAGTACCTGAAGGGGGGTGCAAGAGAGCTGGGAAGGGACTTCTGAGAAGGGCTGGGAGTGACAGGAGGAGAGGGAATGGATTGAAGCTTGAGGAGGATGGATTGAAGCTGGAGAGTAGGAAGAAAAACTTTCCAGTGAGGGTGGGGAGACACTGGGACAGGCTGCCCAGGGAGGTTGTGCATGTCCAAGGCCAAGCTGGATGAGACCTTGAGCAACCTGAGCTTGGGGAAGGTGTCCCTGCCCATGGCAGGGGGTTGGATCTGGATGATCTTTAAGGTCCCTTCCAGCCCAACCCATTCTGTGAATCTCTGGCACCTTCCCCTGATGTGCAGCACCTGCAGAGCCTCCAGAGGACCTGGGATGTAAGCCCAGCAGATGCAGCTCCCTTAGCTGGACACTGCAAGGTGGGTGCAGGTCCCTCCTACTCCCCAGGGGTTAGTAGAGATGAGTTGGGAGTCTCAAGGTTGGTTTTGGATTGTCCCCCTCAAAGCACACACCAAAGCCTTGGTGCTTGGCTGTGTCTCATCTGAGATGCTGAGGTGAGAAGGGGGTGCTGGAGAGCCCCAGTGAGGACAGACACTGCCTGTGCTGTGCTGGGAGCTTGCTCTTGGCCTCAGCCTCTGCTGCCAGCATGGTGCCAGGGCTGGAAGGGACCTCAAGGATCAACAACTCCAACAACCCCAAGGATCAACAACCTCCAACAACCCCAAGCAGTGCTCCAGGCTGGGGACAGAGTGGCTGGAGGGCAGCCAGGCAGCGAGGGACCTGGGGGTGCTGGTTGNTCTATGGTTCAAGTCTCCTGCCACAGGCAGGGGCACTTCCCACTAGAGCAGGGTTGCCCAGAGCCACATCCAGCCTGGCCTCAAACACATTCAGGGATGAGGCTTCCACCACCAACCTGGGCAACCCCTGCCAGGCTCTCACCACCCTCCTGCTGAACAACTTCTTCCTAACACCTCAATCTCCCTCCCTCTAGCTTGGATCCATCCCCCCACAGCCCTATCACTACTCCACACCCGGAGCCTTCCCTCAGCAGCCTTCTTGTAGCCCCCTTCAGACCCTGGCAGGCCACAGTAAGGTCTCCTTGGAGCCTTTTCTGAACAACCCCAACTCTGCCAGCCTGTCCCCATGGCAGAGGAGCTGCAGCCCTCTGACCACCCTCGTGGCCCTCCTCTCTTCTCCCCATCCTCAACCCACCACAACTCCACCACCACCAGGCAGATCCCAGCAGGCTGAGCAACTCACCTGTTGCCTTCTCTGGGTTGTTGCACATGAAGCACTGCCAGGCTCCTGCTGCCTCACTGTAGCCAAACAAATCAAAGAACCTCACCTCCTCCAGGTGCATCTGCACATGGTCCAGGTCCTGGGCCAACAAGGAGAGACAAAAAAACCCCCACCAAACTCACTCAGGAGCTGCCAACCTCATAGCACAGAGGGATCAGGAGGTGCCCAAGTGTCTGGTGGGCAAAGGTGCAAAGCAGGAGGTGAATCCAGCATCAACTCATGGAATGGTTTAGGTTGGAAGGGATCTCAAAGCTCAGTCAGTTCCCCTGTGCCATAGCAACCACTAGAACAGGTTGCTCAAGGGTCCTCATCCAGTCTGGTCCTGAAGCCCTCCAGGGAGGTCGTGGAGCACAGAAGCACAGAATGTGATCAATGATCACATTCTGTGCTTCTGTGCTCCACAACCTCCCTGGGCAACCTGTGCCAGTCTCTGCCCACCCTCACTTCTTCCTAACCTCCAGTTTCCATCTCCCCTCTGCCAGTTCAAACCCATTCCTCTCTGTCCTCTCCTTACCAGACCTTCTCAATACTCCTTCCCCAGCCCCCTTCAGATACTGCAAATGCATCAATTATATTTAAATACATAAAAAGCCTGACCAGGGTTTGGCACAGGCTGCCCAGGGAGGTGGTGGAGTCCCCATCCCTGCAGCTATCTAAGAAACCTGTGGCCATGGCACCCTTGGGGACAGGATTTGGTGGCCACAGTGGGGTTGGGCTGGATGATCTCAAGGTGGGGAGGCTTTGGCAACCCAAACACTTCTGTGATCTGGGAGGGAGGGGAGGGCAGAGTGGGCAAAATAACCACGGTGGAGCTCTTAGTGGGGGTGGGTGGATGAGAACAACCTCAGAGCTTTCCCCAGCCTGCAAAAGGATCTTCATGAGCCAGGTCAAGAGTGGGAGAGGACAAAGCCCCCTGAAATATCACTGCAGCTCTGCTATGCTTGCAATCATCCACTTGCTTCAGGAGGGGAAGCAGAGAGGGCAAAAAAGCTAATTGGAGAGGAGAAACTTCCCTCATCCACCCACCCCTGCCCTGCTCCATCACCTCGGGAGCTGCAGTGGCTCTGCTGTGCCAATGCAGTCGTTCCCCTCCTGCCCCATAAACTCAGACAGCCAACAAAGGCAAGGCAAGAGGAGAGCCAGCAGAGGCTTCAGAAGGTGGATTGCTGTGTTGCAAGGCTGCCCAGCCCAAGGGCAGCACGGGGAGCTCAGTCCCCAGCTCCCTCCTCTGACACAGCCTGAGTCAGCCCCAGGAATGCAGCAGGCAGCTGCCCAGGATGCCTGCCTATTGCCAGCTGCCCTTTGAGAGGGAGCTGGGAAGCAACCCGAGGGAAAGCTGCAGGGCTGAGCATCTGGAAGTGCTTTGCTGCTGCCTTGCAGAAATAGTTCTGGTGGGCATGCAGAGGCTGCCCAGAGGAAGGGGATGTGAGTGCTGGGAGCCAGCTCCCACCACACTGCCGGCCACAGGCAGCCTGGGCCAGACCCCACAGCCCCAGCATGGAGGGGAACAATGCAGGGCATCCACTCCAGCCCCACTGCTGAGGCAGGGGCACCCACAGCAGCTTGCCCAGATTCAGAGGAGGTGTGGGAAGGGACCTTAAAGATCATCTGGTTCCAAACTCCCTGTGATGGATCACAGTGCCCAGGGGGGTTGGAAGCTCTGCACACAAGGAGACTCCACAACCTCTCTGGGCAGCCTGCTCCAGGCCTCCAGCACCCTCACAACAAACAACTTTCTTCTCCTGCTCAGGTAGCACCTCCTGGGCTCCACTTTGTGCCCATTGCCCCTTGTGCTGTCCCTGGGCACCACTGACAAGAGCCTGGCCCCAGCCTCTTGCCCCCAGCCTTCAGCTCTTGCTGAGCATTGCTCAGCTGCCCTCTGGGGCTGCTCTTCTGCAGGGTCTCAGCCCCAGGGCTCTCAGCCTTTGCTCCTGCCAGAGCTGCTCCAGGCCCCTCAGCAGCTTTGCAGCCTGCCCTGGGCTCTCTCCAGCACTTCCCTGTCCCTCTGGAATTGGGGAGCCCAGAGCTGGCCCCAGCTCTGCAGCTGTGGCCTGACATCCAGGATCACAGTGATGCAGATCAGAAAACACTTCTCAGAAGTTACTGCAGAACAAACATTGATGCTGGGACACAAAAAAAACCCCAACACCTGAATTCATTTATCCTGGAGCAGCCACAGGGTCAGAGAGCCAAAGCTGCATTGCGGCACTGATTCTGTTGTGGTTCCCTCTGGGCTGCTGGGGGCTGAACCTTCCCTGGCTGCACAGAAATCTCTCAGTTCTGATAATGAGAGCTGGGGACAGCCTGGTGAGCAGGACCTGCTGTGTGACAGGACAAGGGCTGATGGTTTCAGTTAAAAGAAATTCACTTAGGAGAGAGTCAGGCTGGAGAGAAGGAAGGAATGTTTGAGACTGAGGGTGCTGAGAGCCTGGCCCAGGTTGCCCAGAGAGATGCCCAATCCCTGAAGCCAGGTCAGGTTGTTTGGGGCTCTGAGCTCCTTGGGGTTGGGCTGGATGAGCTGTGAGAGTCCCTTCCTACCTAAACCGTTCTGGGACTCTGTGAGATGGCAGAAGGTCCAAACTTCTGTCTTCACAAGCAGAGCCCAAGCTGAGGAGGTTAAGCCAGCAGCACACTGGACCCAGACTGGGCACTGAAGCCTTTCAGCATTCCAGATGTGTCACATCTGCTGCCTGCAGCCTGCAGCTTCTGGAGCTTCCCAGCTTCCACTCACTGCTTGAGTCATGACATCACTGCAGATCAGGATCCCATTTTCCAGCCCTGCTATTTTGGGAACTCAGAGCTCCTCTTACTGATATGGAGTGAAGAAAGGTCCCAGAAGAGGCCATGTGTGAGCATCTGAGCTGGCACAGGATGGTGCAAGTGATGTGCTGGAGACTGAGGGGGTTGGGGCTATGCAGTCTGGAGAGGAGAAGGCTCCCAAGTGACCTCATTGTGGCCTTGCAGTATCTGAAGGGGGCTACCAGAAAGCTGGGGGGGGGGGGGGAAGGGACAGTTTTTAGGCGGTCAGGGAGTGATAGGACTGGGGGGGAACGGAACAAAGCTGGGAATGGGTAGAGTCAGCCTGGAGGTTGGGAAGAAGTTGTTGAGCATGAGGGTGGTGAGAGCCTGGCAGGGGTTGCCCAGGGAGGTGGTGGAAGCCTCATCCCTGGAGGTGTTTAAGGCCAGGCTGGATGAGGCTGTGGGCAGCCTGATCTAGGGAACACCATGAGCCAGAGGCCTCCAACTAGACCCTGTACAACCCTCTGAGCTGTGACCTTCAGCCAGTCCTCAATCCACCTCACTGCACCTAGGGCACAGCACTAAGCAGAAAGCCTTGGAAGATGCCAGATCTAAGGCAGGAGGGGAAGGTGCATGGCCAGAGGGTTGGTTTCCATGGTGTGAGCACAGCAAGGACTTGCTGCAGTGACCAGGGAGGTCTTTGCACAGCCATTCAGAGAGCCAGGACAAAGCTCTGCTGCTGCTGTGATCTCTGAGGGCAAACCAAAGCTTACCTTCTGGTGTGGAAACGTGGACTGGATCATGGCAGCTTCAAAGCTGTGTGTCCCCTTCAGCTGTGTCTTCTCCCACAGGGCCTTAAGGAGCTGGACAGAGCTACTTTGTGTGGACAGAGGCTCTGCAAACAGGCTCTGCAGGAGACAGGCAGATAAGCAGCTCAAGCACTTTGGGCTTCACCACCCAGAGAGAGCATCTTGTGCTGCCAGCCAGGAGTCACCAGGGGTTAGCTCCTGCCCCTTGGTTAGCTCCTGCCCTCTGGGGATTGTGCCCCTTGGCTCTGCTCTGCTCAGACCTCACCTCCAATCCTGCCTCCTGTGCTGCTGTCCCCAGCATGAGAAGGACACAGAGCTGTGGAGTGAGGCCAGAGGAGGCCACAAGGATGCTGCAAGGGCTGGAGCAGCTCTGCTGTGAGCACAGGCTGAGGGAGCTGGGGGGGTGCAGCCTGTACAGGAGAAGGCTCCAGGGGGACCTCAGAGCTGCCTGCCAGTGCCTGAAGGGATCCTGCAGGAAGGCTGCAGAGAGACTTTTGCTGAGGGGGTCTGAGACAGACCAGGATGTCTGGTTTGGAGCTGAGGCAGAGCAGAGTGAGAGTGGAACTGAGGAAGAAGTTGTTTGGTGTGAGGGTGGTAAGAGCCTGGCACAGGCTGCCCAGGGAGGCTGTGGCTGCCTCCTGCCTCAGGGCCAGGCTGGATGAGGTCTTGAACAACCTGGGCTGGTTGAGAGGAGTCCCTGCCCATGCCATAGGGTTGGAGTAGCTGAGCTCTGAGGTCCCTTCCAATCTGAGGCACTGCAGGATTCTGTGGATAGACACCCAGGGAGAGGAAACCTCAGAGATTGCATTTCCTTTGGGTTTTGTTTTTTCTTTTATTGGGCAAGTTCCATATCTTGGAGGTCTGTGGCTCAGCAAAGATCACCTAGCAGCTCCCACAGCCACCTGCCTGTCCTCACTAGGGAAGTGCTGCTGGAGCTAAAGCTGAGCAGGACTGGCCTCTGGGAATCACAGAACATCAGCATTCCAGCCAACTGGAAGAGGCTTCTGGAGATCATCCAGTCCAGTCCTGCTGCCATGGCCAGGGACACTACCACTCAAGCAGCTTGCCCAAGGCTCCTTCTGGAGCACCTTGCCCAAAGCCCCTTCTGGAGCACCTTGCCCAAAGCCCCTTCTGGAGCAGCTTGCCCAAGGCTCCTTCTGCAGCAGCTTGCCCAAGGCTCCTTCTGCAGCAGTTTGCCCAAAGACTCTTCTGGAGCAGCTTGCCCAAAGACTCTTCTGGAGCAGCTTGCCCAAGGCTCCTTCTGCAGCAGCTTGCCCAAGGCTCCTTCTGCAGCAGCTTGCCCAAGGCCCCTCCTGGAGCAGGTTGCTCAACCCCAAATCCAACCTGGAGCTGCTATTTCACCATCACTGAGATGTTGTTGTGGAAAGTGCCCCAGAGTCAGTGTTTCTGGCAGGCTGCTGCAGCTGAGGGACGTCAGCATCTCTGCCCCCTTCATGTCTGCTGCATGACCTCATAACGAAGAACTGCAGCTGAGGCAGGGGCCAGGAGCAGGGGATGGGATTGTTCCCTCCTTTGTGTCCTCGATTTCACAACCTGAGCAATGTCCTTTCAGGGCTTTCCTGGATGTGGCTGTTCCTTCTGCTGCTCAGCAGACACCCAGAAGGCCTAATCCCACTGCTGGCATCCGGCGGACGCAGGCAGGCTGCAGTCAAACTCAAAGCAGGAATTTTATCCTGGCTCAGGGAATGCATTTTTCCAGATGAGCTGTCAGAAACTGCTTTTTTAATGAGTTGTCCCAATGCAAAGGGAGAAGTGGGCAGCTGCAAGCAGCCAGGTTGCACAAGAAAGTGGCTAAATTAGTCCCTGACTGGAACATTTGGCTGCAGGGGAGGTGTTAGAATGGGATGTGTTGGGCAGCCCCTCCCTGATGGTGCCAGGGCTGGTGTCCTCCTGGTGAAGGAAATTAAACCACTGACCATAGAATCATAGAA
>WBNM01023414.1:0-26720 GCA_013399055.1 Ramphastos sulfuratus
GCACATTTGCTGTTTGCAAATCATTGCCATTTAGGGATATTTCTGTGAAACTTCTTGGTTTGGTTCTGTTCTGCCTTTTTAAAGTTTTAGGGGATTTTCCACAACCCTTCTGCCTTCACAGAGGCCAATAAATAGAGGACACCAAAAAAAAAAAAAAAATATAGCAAGGAAACAGCAGGGATTTGTCCTCCTGACTGCACTATTTGATGGTTCTTGTAGCAGCATAGAATAGTTCTGGTCAGAAAAGACCTGTCAGGATCACCAAGTCCAGCTGTTCTCAAATGCTGCCAAGTCTGGTGCTAAACCATGTCCCTCAACACCACATCTCTACCTCTTTTAAACATCTCCAGTGATGGGGATTCAACTAGCTCGCTGGGGAGCCTGTTCCAGTGTTTGAGAACCGTTTAAGTGAAGAAGTTTCTTCTAATATCCAACCTGAACCTCTCCTGGTGCTGCTTGAGGTCATTTGCTCTCATCCTTTCACTTGTTACTAGGGAGAGGAGACTGACCCCCACCTCAACCCGATAACAGAGAGGCTGCGATGCCTCTCTGTTATTATCGAGGGCACCCAGCCCCAAGCCGCCAGCGGTGCCGGCTGCGGCTCCTCTTGTGCTGCCGAGCACGGTGCCGGCTGCGGCTCCTCTTGTGCTGCCGAGCACGGTGCCGGNACGAGTGCCTCGAAGTATCTGCTGCATTCCCCAGCTACAGAAGGTGTTTCAGTTCCTCCCCACAGCTATTTTAGTGTGAGAACTACAGGAAAGGGGATTACCTGTAATGGCTGGTTGGTGGAGCAGTACAAGCTGAGTAGAATTCTTAGTTTGTTTCTCAGCAACTTCTAATTTTCACAGGCTCACAGGATGTCAAGGATTGGAAGGCACCCAAAGAGATCATCCAGTCCAACCCCCCTGCCACAGCAGGACCAGACAATCTAGCTCAGGGCACACAGGAACACATCCAGACAGGCCTTCAAAGTCTCCAGAGAAGGAGACTCCACAACCTCTCTGAGGAGCCTGTGCCAGTGCTCTGGGACCCTTACAGTCAAGAAGTTCCCCCTTGTGTTGAGCTGGAACCTCCTGTGCTGCAGCTTCCATCCATTGCTCCTTGTCCTATCCCAGGGAGCAAGTGAGCAGAGCCTGTCCCCCCCCTCCTGACCCCCAGCCCTCAGATATTTATAAACATTTCTTAAATCCCCTCTCAGTCTTCTCTTCCCCAGACTAAGCAGCCCCAGGTCCCTCAGCCTCCCTCATCAGGCAGCGCTCCAGTCCCCTCACCATCCTTGTAGCCCTCCGTTGGACCCTCTCCAGCAGATCCCCGTCCCTCTTAAACTGGGGAGCCCAGGGTGTCATTGTAAAGTATCTGTGGACTGTTTTTCATTTCTTCATTATGCAATTCATTTCCACACACCAAACATAACAACATTTCGTGCTAGCCAGTGGCTCAAGTAAGCCTCATCAGAAGTATAAATAAAAGTGCACTCTAATATTTGACTTCCTGTCAAATTAGGTGCCAGCATTTCTTTCAGACTACAGCAGCATCCTGAACAGAATCCGTTTCCCACCCTTCTAGCTGCATTCAGCTGAATAAAACAAATTTCCTCTAAAGCCATAGATTCTGCCCTACCTCCAGAGTACATCCTTCCTGCTTTTTGTGGTGTACTCTGGGAACATTGCTAAGTTGATGTAAAAAACATAAAAACAGAAGGGGAAAAAATAAAATAAAACACAAGAAAAGAAAGAAATGGTGTTTCCAAGTTTGGTGCATACAAAACTATGGGAGTAACTAGTGACATCTAGACACCTTTCTAACAAATGTCAAGTCCTCATGAGGTCAGGCTGCAAGCTTTGCCATGCACCAGGCACTTCTCATTTCTCTTCTTTATTCTGATGCTACCTTCTACTAAAGGAAAGGATCTGCAACCATGAGATGAAACAAGGCACAAGCTGCAGTGCAGGGCTGACTGGCAGTGTGAGCAGATGTACCAACAAGGTTGAAGTGGTGTGGGCTGGTCTCAGCTGTTTGGGAATGCTATAAAAACTGATTACATGGAAAATAGCCTGGTTTCCTCTTCCAGTGTCCATGCACTTCAAGAAGAAGCAAGAGTAACTCTACATGCAAAGAAAAAGCTTGCGAGCATCTGGCTGTGGCATTGCACTCCTTGAAGCCAGGACACTGCTGATGCTATGGGAGGTGAGGGAGGACTGGGAAGCAGAAGGATGAAGATTAGAGACAGACTGAATAGCGTTGTTCTTTCAGATAGGAAAAGTGAGGAGGGGTCAGGAAATGATAGTTTTTAAGCTTGCTTGAAAGGCTTTTGGGGAAAAAGCAGTTAAACTACATTTTGAAGAAAAAGTACAGCCACACCTTGAAGCTGACTTTAGTTAGGGCCAGCCCTGAAACCTGCAACCTTGAGGTTCTGGACTGGCCATTGTAGGTCTTCAGTCCTCTGTGAAACGCCAATAGCAGGGAGTGGGGTGGTGTGATGTTCAACTAAGAAACAGCAGAGCAGCAGTAGCCTCTAATTTTGATGTTAGGACTTCCATTGAAGTAGTCCTGGCAGACTTTGGCACATGAATCTCACATCAGAAACACAAGAATGGGAAGAAGCATGGTGGTTCAAACCAGAGCAAACAGCAGCTGCCCTTAGCTTCCTTAGACTAGTTTCTAGTCATTCAGCCTCTCAGTTTGAGATCTGTCTTTAGCTACTGAAGCATTTTCATTTTCGCAGTGAGCTTCTTGTAGGCCACAGGAGTAGAAAATGAGTAGAAGAGGAAGTGGCCCATGAAATATTTGCAGAAGTGATGTTTTGTGTGTATTCTGCTCAAGTGTTTCGTTCAGTCTATTAAATATTTAGATAGCCCTGCAGTCACTATTAATCCAAATAGTCCTGTTTTCCCTAGCCCACCATGGATCCTTACCTTATGGCCACCCCCTTGAAATTAATCAAGGTGAACATAGAGTTGTCATCACTAGGAGATAGTTTATTATTTTAGAAAACACAGTCTATTTCTGCCTGGCCAGAGCTGGATGTTGCTAAAAATATTGAGACTGTTAAATGTTACATGAGTTGTAAATATTGTTTTTAACAGATACACAGGCAAAGAGGCAAGTGTAGGATCAGTTGATCCTGTCTTGCCATGGGTAATATTTCATTCATTCAAAGCTGAAGTAGCACAAGCATTTACTTTGTGCTCATAAAAAGCCTTACTTTTCTGAGAGCATAGGAGGAAAAGTTTTCTCTGTACTTTCATTTGACCTACTGATACACTTTCCTTACCTGGGGGTATACGTTATGAATGGAATACAGCTTATCCTTAACACTGCTCTGGTTTTATTCCTCTTCATATTTCATAGCTCCTCTCTTCAGTCTGATTTCTGTCCATTTCACATTTTATTTCAGTTGTATATCCTACTCTGCTTTTACTGGGGCTCACAAGCTAGTTCTTAGCAACAACAAGCAGAGAGTCATCATCCTGCCTTGCACTTGGCCTCATGAGAGGCAGAAACTCACTGAGTTCTGAATTCCTGGTTTGCACTGACCAACCCATCCATACTCCTTTCCCCCCTCTCTCTTCCTAGAGTACTGCTTTTCTCTTCGTGTTTTTCAGATGAGAAGGAGAAATATGGCACCATGACACTAACATCTCCTTTGTCTCTGAACTCAGTATCCTCTTTTCATGCCTGCTGCTAATTAAGTAGGAGGTATAAATAGCTGGTATGCCTCCTGCTTGAACCAGACCCTTTGCTCTGTTAAATAGCTGTATATTGAGACAACTGCAGAAAACATTAAAATAAAGAATCTTTGACACCCATCACATTGCTTTTGCTCTTATGACATTTGCCTCTTCCTAACCTCCTATCTTTCTGAACCCTCATTCTTTTATTCTGTTTTTAAACATCTTCATCCCTTGGAGGAAGGAGAGGGATGATTTATCTCTTCCTGCTGCTCTCTGTTCTTGATATTTGCCTGAACCCAGGCCTCCAGAATGTGACCATATTTTCCTCTCTGCTTCATGCTTCACTCTGCTTTCTTATCCTGCTTTATGTTAACAATTCCTTCCCTCCGATTCTGATTTTGCTTCTGCTGGAATACACTTGAGCTTCAGTGAAACGAAATGGAAGTTGACTTGTCTAATGTAATTTTAACCATCATCCCCTTTTTCTCTTCCACTCATTAGATGAAATGTAAATTCCTTTCCAGAATCTTCTGTAATGAAGAGGTTTTCTTCCTGCGTTTCTGTTGAATGCTTATATAAGCCATTGGATATGTTTACTTAGACAAGAGAAGATAACAATGGTCAAAGAAGTGTCTCTGTGACTGAAGTGCTGTAAGATTACAGTGGAAAGCAATGTAGCTGTCTGCATCATTGCTTTGGGAACTCTTTATTTCAGCTCTACTCTGTTTATCAAATTAACAGTTGTTGTCTACACAAGCCTGCAATCAGACAGAAATTAGGGAAGAGGTAGAAGTTCTTACTCAAGTCTAAGTTGCAGAGGATCTGGCTATGGGTATTGATTGCTAAGGTATTAAGTTGCCTTTGGATTTAAAAGAGAGAAAAGTCATGTTCCCAAATACTACTTTCATTGTACAAGTTGGTCAGTTGTTAAAGCCACTAAATACAAGCTTGAAATTGGCAGCTGAAGGTTTATTTTTCTTGGCTGAATTCTGTGAGGTTTTTTTAGCCTCATACCTCTCTGCTTAGCTAAATCATGTAAATAGTGGATAAATTCCTTTTAATTCAATCAAATGGGTGCTCCTTAGAAGCAGTGACAGTACTAAAACTTACACTGTGTTCCTGTGGTTTAGTTCTGGACTGAAACCTTGCCAAAAACATGCCTCTTGAACATTTGCCTTTTTGATAATCCAAATAATAGTTAAGGGATGAAAATGGCAGTGCGGAGTTACAGACACTGAGTCCAAAGGAGTGCAGAGCCAGTGGGGTGTAAACTGCTCCTGCCAAGGAGAAGTGGTGTAATAAAGACCACAAGATAATTCACAATTATCTTTTCCCCCCTTAGAGGTGTTATATTAGAAGATCAAACTGCATATTTGAATCAAGTAGTTTTGCTTACTGTAGTAGAGGAGGGCAGCTGGGTTAAAGACTGGGTTATTGTCTGTGCTGGGGGATTTCTGCCAGTCATGGCAAGCATTATATGGGTTCTTCCTGAGTTTGTTCTGGGGGGGTTCCTGCATTTCCAGCTCTACAGAATTCCCATCACACTTCCTATCACAGCTGTCTTACAGGCAATGAGACTGTAAAGTGAGACACTGCAAAGAACATCTTGATCAAATTACAACATCAGATAGGACAAGGAAAACAAACTCCAAACTGGACGCTAAGGGAACCTCTGATAATATACATGGGGGAGATTGTGTTGCCTTGAAAACACAACAAGGCATAGATGTGGTAAGAGGCTCTGGCAGGACTTTAATATGTAACAGCTCTAAGACAACTCATTTTAATTGCTCATGCTTCTCTCTTGTGCTTCAAGAGGAACTTAGCAAACTGCAAAGGCAATCATTATTTTTAAAAGTGTATTTAGAAGGTGATTATAACTCCCTGCAGAGACTAGTTACTGTTCTAGGCTGTATTTCAGAGATTTCAGATAAACTCCAAGTTCTATAGTAACATGTGTGGAAACAGAAAAAACTACATTTGCTTCTTGGCAAAATACATGCAGTAAATCACAAAGCTGGGTATAAAATGCTTACATGTTTGCTGTCCTGCTCCATCTCAGCAGATGAAGTTTCCTCATACAGGCATAGGGGATAAAGATGTTGATTGTGGAGACACTTCTTTACAGTGAGGGTGAGCAAGCTGCCCAGAGAGGCTGTGGAGTCTCCTTCTCTGAGGCTTTCAAAACCTGCCTAGATGCATTCCTGTGTGGCCTGCCCTAGCTGATCCTGCTTTGGCAGGAGGTTATACTTGATGATCCCTGAAGGTCCTTTCCGACCCCTAATGTTCTGTGATGCTGTGATTGTCACAGTCATCCTCTTCCCATTTTTTTTATGAACTGCTTTCTTGTATTTTGAGAAGATGGCCAAAGAGCCAGCAGTTACTAGTGCAGGCTTGTAAATAACTGAAAACCATAGAGAGAGAGACATTCAAGATGAAAGTTTGTACGTTTGTTTTGCTTTCACTGGTTTGTGGTGCACATGGATGCATGTCAATGTCTGTGTAACTGTATGCTTAAATCATGTTCATAAAACAGAGATAAAAATGTGGGGATTTTATTTTAGGCAGTGCACAGATAACAAACCAACAGTTGTAGATGTGGTGGTGACCACAAGTTCCCTGTTTTGATACAGGGCATTTGTGAAACAACCAAGCTTCTCTAAAGTGTGCTTGTAGTTCCATTTTTAAGAGTGTTTTGAAACTTAGGGGGTTCATAAATGTTATCAGGAATGTACTGCTTCTCTGAAGAATGGCATTTGTGTTTCTCAAAGACAGAGCTGTATGACAGTTGAATGAAACCATTCCTATTACCATAAGCCCACTTTCTCCTTTCCTCAGTTTGCCCTGGCAAAATTAATTCTTTTCTGACTCTTCGCTCAGGAGAGCTTTTGTCTTATTTTCATGTTTTTCCTGCTTCAGTGCAGTGTGTGGCAGAGTGGTAATACATGACCATGGAAAAAAAAGTTTCACTTCTCCCTGTCAAATCATTCCATTTGATTGGGAAGGCTCAACATGATGCTGTGTCTCCATCAGGTGTTAAAAGTTGCACAGCTCTTTTCACCAACAAGGTGCCTGTGACTCTGCTGTCCTCTTCCAAACTGGTTCTTGGCCTGGGATGATGAGCAAGGGTTTCAGCTGCCATTTCATTTGGCTTCCAACAAAATCTTGCAAGCTTTGGTGGTTGAATTCCTTTGTAGCTACGAGTTCATATTTAACCCAACTACCTTCATCAGATACAAAAGTATGTTAGGAATTAAGTTAAACTTCAGTGTTGGCCTAATTACAGTAGAGTATGTTTTAATGAGGGTTCTCCTAAGTTACTTCTGCCTGATATGGCAGAAAGCCCAGAGGTGAACTTCAGTGTCAAGAACTGGCACATTGGCTTTCTGCAATTACCAGCTGGCCTTCAGGGTCTGGAGAGAATTCAAAAANTAGCCAGGTGGGGTTGGGCTCTTCTCCTAGACACCCAGGGACAGAACAAGGGGACACAACCTCAGGCTGTGCCAGGGGAGGTTTAGGCTGGATGTTAGGAGGAAATTCTTGCCAGAGAGAGTGATTGGCATTGGAATGGGCTGCCCAGGGAGATGGTGGAGTCTCCATGCCTGGAGGTGTTGAAGCAAAGCCTGGATGGGGCACTTAGTGCCATGGTCTGGTTAATTGGCTCGGGCTGGGTGCTAGGTTGGACTGGATGAGCTTGGAGGTCTCTTCCAACCTGGTTGGTTCTATGATTCTATGAAATTTACACAAAATCTTTAAATTAACTTCACATCACCAAAAGGGTCAGCAGAGGGTTTAATGAGGAAAGAAAACCAGTGTCCATCTATTTGTATAAACAGATCTTTTTACCTTAGGGATCTATATAGATCCCTCTATATGCAAATAAACTTTGCCTCTTTCTTGTGATTATTTGAACCTGTGAGAGCTAATGCCAGGCTGTGCTGATGTAATGTTGTGCAGTTTCCAAAACAACAAGGAAGACAATCTGTCACAGTGCAGCATAGGAAATGCAATGAATAATGGGAATACTGGAAAAAAGTCAAGCAGCTTCTGCTCCTGAAATTACATTGCTCATCCCAGGCCATATTCACACCAAAAACACTGCAGGAAAGCTTCTTTCATAAATCTGTTTTGTGTAACGAAAAAAAGAAAAACTTCGTTGGTCTTGGCTAGGTCTCAAGGCAAACGTCATGGCATCCCATAATGCTGGCTGCAGCAACATGCTGGTATTCCCCTGGTGCAGGCTATTACACAGTCTGACCTAAATACTGTGAAGAACTGCAATAGTAACCTAGTTGTGAGTTGGGAGCTTTTGTTTTTGGAGATAGAGTAGTCCACTCTGTAGCTTTGGGGAAGAAATCTGCCAAGTCACAGCACAGAACATGACTTTTTGGCCTCCTCCCTTATTGCAATTCCAAGCTTTTGGGGGGGAGACTTATATTTTTTTTTCCCCCTGCCATCTGTAATGTTTGACTGTGTAATTTCTGAACTAGTCTTACATTTAGCACCCAGCATCTTTCAGTCTTTCTTTGACTCTACCGTTTCAAACATAGATGTTCACTAAATAGCTAAAGTTCAAGTGGTTTAAGTCTTAGTTTTTCAAACAGGAGAACAGCATTACTCACATACCAGAAGGCTAAGTAATGTCTGGGATTTATTAAATCATTCAGCAAAGTTGACCACAGGCAGTTGCATATAGAACAAATGCTGGAAGAGAAATAATATCCTATGATGATGTTCGTTATACTATAACGCAGACCGAGAGCCAAATTCTGGGTGTCATTTCTGTTCCTGTAATTTGGACAGTTTGAGTTGGTAGAAACCTTTACAGGTCATCTAGTCCAACCCCTTGCAGCAAGCAGAGACATAGAATCATAGAATCATAAAATGGTGAGGTTGGAAGGAGACCTCAAGGATCATAGAGTAATAGAATGGTAAGGTTGGAAGGAGACCTCAAGGATCATCTAGTTCCAACCCCTGCCACAGGCAGGGACACCTCCCACTAGTACAGGTTACTCAAGGCCTCATCCAACCTGGCCTTGAACACCTCC
This sequence comes from Ramphastos sulfuratus, assembly GCA_013399055.1. Lineage (NCBI taxonomy): Eukaryota > Metazoa > Chordata > Aves > Piciformes > Ramphastidae > Ramphastos > Ramphastos sulfuratus. The sequence goes on from WBNM01023414.1 coordinate 8,723, forward strand.
AGGGAGAGAGCAGCCACAACCTCCCTGGGCAACCTGTGCCAGTGTCTCACCACCCTCACTGCAAACAACTTCCTCCTAACATCCAGTCTGAATCTTCCCTCTGCCAGTTCAAACCCATTGCCCCTTGTCCTGTCATTGCAAGATCTTGTCAATAGTCCCTCCCCAGCCTTCCTGTAGCCCCCTTCAGATACTGGCAGGCTACTCTAAGGTCTCCTGGAAGCCTTCTCTTCTCCAGGCTGAAGAGACCCAAATCCACATACCTGTGCCATTTGTTTTATCAACATTTCACAGACCAAATGCTAGCTGTGAAAAATGCAAGAAATATTTCAGAGGATGCTAGTGGTCAGACAATGCTAACATAAAGCATCAGAAGTGACTGAACAGATGTTCCTGGGAGTTTCAGTTCCTCACCATATTCTAAATGTTAAAACTCATCTTAAAATGACAAAAATATCCAAAACTTGAGCAAAAGGCAATGAGAAATAACTATCTGCTGTGCTAGACTATAATCCACAATTTATGTCTCATGTTCTTATGACTGAAAGAGCATCAAACAAAATAACAGTGAAAATTCCATAACAAAAGGCAAACTTATTGACACTCAATGTATCCTCTTGGTATGATTGGGGTTTGGGTTTTTTTTGTTTATATGCAGTTACAACCCAGAGAAAAATTTCAGCTTTGCTCTTCGCCTTTTTTAAGTTGTATTGTTTGCACATAAAAGGATTTTTGTTGTGTGGATGAAGTGGTTTGTGAGCAGGGTTGGATAATACATAATTATGTTTTAATTTTTTAGAAGACTGTGGGATGTATTTCCCAGAAGTGAAAAACCATCCAGACAAATATTTACAAAGATGTCCTGAGTCTGTAAAAAAGTGGCTGAAACAACTGAAGAGTGCTGGGAAGATTCTGCTATTAATTACCAGTTCTCACAGTGATTATTGCAGACTTCTGTGTGAACATATTCTTGGGTAAGTGCAGTGTCCCTTCCAAATTGTATCTGCTTGTAGCAGCTGGAGATAAGCCTGAACTGTATGGAAGTTAATTTGAGTTTCTTTTTGTGTTGTGAATTACTTAGATCTGAAGTTTCTGATGGGCCTTTCTAGTAGAGTAGTGATGTAGTTCAGCTATGAGGTGGACTATTGCTGCTTTTGAGGTGACATAGTCCATCTATGAGCCTGTGAAATGTGTCTGAACCATAACACACTTAGATTCCCCATCTTTTCTGGGCATCACAATGAGATTGAAGGTGACATGGAATATCTTTCAGGCCAACACTGAGTACATCATCTGAATCTCAGTTTTATCACAAGTTTTTTGCTAGACTGTCTTGTTCAAGCCACTTCCTTTCTGTGTTCCTCCAGTGGTGAGTGCAAGGAGCAGTAACATTTTCATTTCCTTGCAGTAAGTCTTCATGGAAAGCTTACAAATGCTTCTCCTCAACAGTGACTTCCAAGAGATGGTTGTGCATGAGAAATGTGCATGTACAGGTCACAGCAGAAAAGATGAAACAGGTAGTTCATTGCACTTGGCAATTGACTGGGGCTGTAATTGCTGATCACAGAATCATAGAATCAATCATGGTTGGAAATGACCACAAGGATCATCTAGTTCCAACTCCCCTGCCATGGACAGAGACATCTCACACTAGATCAGGCTGTCCACAGCCTCATCCATCCTGGCCTTAAACACCTCCAGGGGTCCACTTCCCTGGGCAACCCATTCCACAATCTCAGCACCCTCATGCTGTAGAACTTCTTCCCAACATCCAGTCTGAATCTCCCCATTTCTAGCTTTGCTCCATTCCCCCCAGTCCTATCACTACCTGACAGCCTAAGAAGTCCCTCCCCAGCTTTCTTGTAGCCCCCTTAAGATACTGAAAGGTCACAATAAGGTCACCTGGGAGCCTTCTCCTCTCCAGACTGAACAGCCCCAACTCCCTCAGTCTCTCCTCATAGGAGAGCAGCTCCAGTAACTGTTTTCAGCTTTAATGTTAAGAGCATGACTGGTAAAGTTAAATTCACTGAAATCCAGCAGAACCATCACTTACACGCCTANGGATACCATTTAAGCAGTGGTGCAAATAGCTGGGTGAGTGACATGGTGAGGCTATTTAATAAATGAAACAAAGAAACAAAGCAGTGCAATGTGAGCCAGCCTTGGCTATCTGAATAAGCCTGGCATCAGCAGAGTGAATAGAGCAACACAGTAAGAAACTCAGCAGTACAGTGAAAACCAGAGCTGCCTCCCAAAACCAGTCCTGCCACTATCCCCTCTCTGTTGTACTCACTGCACTGAAGGCTAAATGAAGCATCAGCTGTGCCAGGTTTCACTGCCTTGTGTGCCTATTATACTTCCTCACTTGAGTGGAAAATCTACCTCCTTACCAAAAAAAAACCAGCAATTCTCCTTATGAGAAGATGCCTGCAGATTAACTCTTTCTGCAGACCTGCCTGGTTGTCTTCTACATGAAAGTTTGCTACGAAGCTGAATTCTGGGCCATGTACAACGACTCTTTGCTTTCTTTTCCATGGTGAATAATGTTTAAACAGTTTAGGGCAGCTGTAGATACCCTGTTGGAAGACTGTAAGCAAGGTGAAAAGTGTTTGTTCTGTTTCAATGTCTTTACACAAGGCACTTGACACTGTTCCCACTCCTGAAATCTTGGCTTTATTTTGAAAGTTTAACTTAAACCTGTAGAAGCATCATTTGCACCATGTGCTAATAAGTTTACCTCTACCAATACTTGTTACTGAAGGACAGAAGCACCAGGCCTGTTTGCTCTGTTTCTGGAATCTTCCACTCAGCAGCTAAATTAAAGAAGAAATAAAAAAAAAGAAAGAAAAAGTCTCAGAGAGTATTCAGTGGCACCTTAGCTCATTAATTAATTCCATCTCCTTTATTCTCTAGGAATGATTTTGAAGAGTATTTTGATGTTGTGATCACAAATGCTTTAAAACCTGGTTTCTTCTCCCACACCCCAAACCAAAGACCTTTCCGAACTCTTGGTAAGTTGTGGCTGTGACTCCCTTTTCATCTGCTTATCTCCATCCAAAAAAAAAAGGCATTTTAAAGTAAGAGAGCTGGGCAAGATATTTTGCAAATGTAGCACTGGGACTACAAGACTCTGCCAGAGATATTAGTAAAAAGATCTTTTTAAAACTGAGGAGCATGGAGAGATTGATTCTATGATTAAGTATTACAGTGCTGAGAGCAATGAAAAGGAAGATCTGTGACAGTACTTAAAAATGGCATTGGGGTTCAGATATTATTAAAGAAAAAAAAAGGAAGAATCCTTTCCTTTATTGTGCTGACAAGGCCAGGCACAAAATGAAACAGGGCAAAAAAAGGTGGCAGAAACACTCCAAAAATTTAAAGGAAATTCAAAGAATGGTAGAAATAAAATCTCAAGGCTGAAGGAAATGGTTCTGATGGGAATCTGATGGTGTTAAATGTGTATTTTGGCTAAAAAATTACAGAGTAGGTAAAAAGGAAGTTCCCCTGTACTCATTTAATTTCATTAAAACAGCCTGAAACATTTGGCACTGTTTTCCATTAGGTAATTAAGGTTATATCAAGAGATATTGAACTTCAAACAATAGTAAAATGGCTGGAGACAGTTATTTTTCCCATGTTTTGGTAAGCACTTTTATGATTGTCACCTGAAAATCAATCTTATATCCAAAAGAGCCTAAGTCAGCACACATTAAACTGTATTTCAGCATTTTATGACAGGAAAGTCAGCTGTTCCAGAGCAGAAGACATTTCAACCTGTGGAACTTTTGCAGTAAAACTCAAATTTAAGCTGCAAAAATAGATATTAAAAATGCATTTTAATGTTTCGCCTACTTATATAAGAAAATAAGTAAGGTCTTAAACGTGATTTTTAAAGGATTAGTTCAAATTGGAAGCTGCCAAGTTGGCAGTTTGTGAAAAAATAAGCTCAGAAGGGAAATTGAAACTATTTATATGAAAGGGGGGGGCGGGGAGAGGGGGAGAGGGGAGCAAAAATTTAAAGGGTGAAAAAGTTCAGTTCTGTAGGCATTTTATTTAATGAATTCTCTGAGCATTTTATTTCACCTGATAGAATGCACATTGGAAATAAATTGTAAGTCAGTTTGGATATTTTTTTAAGCAATCTAATTAGCCTGACTTCCTAAGGAAATCCTGCTGTGTCCCTCTGTCAGAAACCCAGCCAGCAACTTTTGAACCTGTTGGGCAGCTACAGTAAATTTCATAGACAGCCAAAAAGCTCCAAGATATTTTTACAAGGGGGTTTTGTTTTATTTTTTCACTTTTGCAAGCAAGTGCTGAACAGAGAGAGAGAAGACTGTCCCCATTGAGAGTATTGTGTAGCATTAGCTTAATCACCTTATTAGATTGGAAGTGCCAATTTTCATGAAGCTGTTTGTTCCTTGTGCAGCATTCCCTGGAGTCCTCTCGCTGCCTTTGTGTTTGGCATTGCAAAGAGACTCTAGTGAGGGCTGATCAATCACTACAGCTGGAAAAAGTCCAGCAGAGAGCCATGAGGATAACTGGGGGACTGGAGCATCTGCCCTACGAAGAGCCTGAGAAACCTTAGGCTGTTTAGTCTGGAAAAGAGAAGACTGAGAGGAGATCTCATCAATGTATACAAATGTCTCAGGTGTGGGTGTCAAGTGGCTGGGGGCAATCTCTCTTCAGTAGTCAGCAGCAATAAGACAAGGAACAACAGTTACAAAGTGGAACATAGAAGGCTTCACCTCAACATGAGGAGAAACTTCTTTACAGTGAGGGGCACAGAGCCCTAGAGCAGGCTGCCCAGAGAGGTTGTGGAGTCTCCTTCTCTGGAGACATTCAAAACCCACCTGGGGGTGTTCCTGCACGAACTACCCTGAGTGATCCTGCTTGGCAGGGGGGTTGGACTCAATGGGCTCTGGAAGTCCCTTCCAACCTCTAAAGTCCTGTGATTGAGTGATACAGGAAAACCTTGTTAATGAAGAATAAGATGTAGGTTTTTTTTCTGGAGACCTTACTATCTAACTAAATGAGGGGGACAAATGTCAGAGAAATAACTTGCTGAAACTACTAACCTGTGAGTGGATTTTTTGGTGGTATATTTGTACTTGACTGACAGCAACTGATTTCTTCTGAAAGATCAACCAGAACATTCAAATCAAAAAATCATGCCTATGGGACAGGTATTTAGAGACAAGTATGGAAGCAGTGAAGAGCTTGTTCAAGACAAATTTAAAACATCAAAATAGCAGCAATATGAGAAAATATGAGAAAATGTCCAAAGTAATAATATATATTTTTATAAGGTGTCTTTTACTGCTGCCCCTCTGTGTTCCTCACAACAAATCTATAGATTTAGGGTAGACAGATGATTGTTTCACCCAGTCACTTCAGATACAGAGGAAGACAGATCATTATGCAGAGTTAAAACTGTGTGGCCGTTGGAGTTAGATTCCTACCTCAGACATAAAACTATCCAGAGCAGAGAAACTTAGAAGTGAAAGCTCTGAGGGGAGAGGTGAACATTCTAGTTCATATCATTTCATTGGAGCATCAAGAGCTTTATGTCTGGAAGCACAGCTTGGACCTTCCCCTTGCTGCTTCTGCTGCTTCGCCTGTGCCTGCTGCTATCTTTCCCCGCCGCTGTTTTGACTGCTGCTGCTTTTGCTGCTTCGCTGCCACTTGACCCCTTCCCCATCTTCCTTCAGGTTATTATATTCCTGTAGTAGTTATATTCTCCTTATGCTGTTATATTTTTAGTTTAAAGTATAAGAAATAGAGTTTCTCTTTTTTTTTCCCTGACTTGACCAAAAAAAAAATCCATGTTGTGTGAGTTTATTGTACCAGGAGAGGGATCTGCCCCGACCCAGTATCAACAGAGATGCTGAAGATAACTCTTTCTCCCCTGAAAGATTTCTCTAAGTCTCTATGCACAGGGAATTCTCATTTGGGCCTGAAAAAAACTTCCATATCTTTCCCTTCCAGCTCAGAAGCAGTTACTGTCTCTTTTAATTTATTTCTTATCATTATTTTTTGCACAGGGAATTCTCATTTGGGCCTGAAAAAAACTTCTATATCTTTCCCTTCCAGCTCAGGAGCAGTTGCTGTCTTTTTTGATTTATTTCTTTTTTTTTTTTTTTTTTTTTTTGATCATATGAAAATGTAAAATGCATACTGAAAAGTGTATGGTGTATCTTCATACCTATGTGTACATACATGCACAACTTGAAAACAATCCTGTGCATGGAGTGCCAGTGGAGACCTCATTTCTTTGAGCTCATGCACCCTCATCTAATGCCCACAGAAACAAACCACTCTCCTTCCACAGAGAATCTCAGGTTTCCAGTGCCCAGTTTCACTTACACTTCCAAGCTGAATTCCTTATTCCTGCACTTGTATTTCTGTTGAGTTTATGGTTCCTCTGCTATGTGCTGTAGCCCCCAGTTTAGGAAACTCTTTTAGTTCTCCAATTTTTTAATGATTCTCTGGTAACTGCCATTTAACAACTACTTTTCCTCCCTCAGTCTTTCTGCTGTAGCCTTTTAAAAAATACAGAAAAATGCTGTAAACCAAAAGGACCAGTTAGAAAAGAAAATACAGAGACGGGATATAAAATGACTTACTTCTAGCCTGAAAACTGCCTTTGATTAGTAGGGGCTGCAAGGCTTCAGAAGGAGGAGGTGATCCCATGTCTGCTGGTTAAGTTTTCTCCTGCCATCTTCTCTGACATCTGGGCATGACTATTGCCAAAGAGGAGATAGAGAACTGAGTGGAAAACCAGTGCTGAGGCTACGTAACTGTTTTTATTCACTTACAACCTAAGACTGAGAAGTGAGATCAAGGACTGAATGCCTTTGTTTTCCATTTGTATAAGCCACAGAGCTGCTTTTTAGGTCATTGTTTTCATTTGAGAGGTCTGTCTTTGCCACCAGAAGAATACCCTGCAAATACCTTAAGGACCTTTAGTAAAACTGTAGAATATCTGTTTAAAAAGTGAGATGATAGCTGCTTGCTGCCTTTCTTCTGGCGATGCTGCCTCTTTGTATCAGCCTGCCTGGCAATATTCTATAATGAGAAGCCAAATAATAACACATATTTGCTGAGGGCTTGTGACACAGTGGTAGGTAAAGGTTACACTGGCTGAGGACTGCATTATTCAGGAGGAAAAAAGTCCACAAATGTTTCCCATATGTCTTCTAAAATGACTGCCATATAGTCTGTGAAAGCAATGGAATTCTTTCCGAGGAAGTCTGTGTAACAATTCTTCCTATTGTATTGGCACTCTCTGTTTTTCTGGCTATTTAGGAATGAAATAGGATATTTCTTTGGACATTGGGAAGAATTTTTTTTTTTTTACTGAAAGGGATATCAGACATTGGAATAGCTTGCCCAGGCAGAGTCCCCATACCATTGTGCTTAGGGGGATATGGTTTAGTCAAGGACTTATCGGTGTTAGGCAAATGATTGGACTCAATTACCTTAAGGATCTTTTCCAGTCTAGGAAATTCTGTGAGATTCTGTGGAAAAGGTGGGTTATAACTAACAAATTATCCTATTTTGTACTCTAGTTTTCAAAACTGAATCTTTTGTTACCTCATGAGATCACAGTGTTGTGGTCAAGATATTTAATATCAGAAAGGGGTTCTGTGTGTGTTTGGCAGTAGGAGGTTCACTGCTGTGATGGGTAAGCTATCTGATTCTATACCCAAGCCTCCAATGAGAAATCATTTCTTACTCTTATCTTGGCTAGAGATTTTCATTTTCCCCATCATTTCTGGAGGAAACACTTTCTTTTTAAGGACCTAATTGGTATGGGTGATGACATATTGATATTCAATAATGGAGCCTGACCTTTTTTATTTTTTAGTATGACAAGCCATAAGGATTATCATAGAATCATAGAGTCAATCAGGGTTGGAAAGGACCACAAGGATCATCTAGTTCCAACCTTCTGGAAGGGACCACAAGGATCATCTAGTTCCAACCCTCTGCCATGGGCAGGGACACCTCACACTAGATCAGACTGTCCAGAGCCTCATCCAGCCTGGCCTTAAACACCTCCAGGGATGAGGCTTCCACCACCTCCCTGGGCAACCCATTCCAGGGTTATGGAAGAGGATTTCTTCAGCTGACTCTGGCAGCATGGTCAATGCCCAGCTCCACTTGCTGGAAGGCAGTCTAGGGTAGGCTAAGCTGACAGTGGGACACAGATACATGTTAATTTAATCTCATGTAACAGGCTTTGTTTCCATATAGCAACTCATCTTCCACTGAATCCAGTCTTAGAGGGTGTTTTCAAAAACCTACAAATTCAGGCTCCTTGGTCAACATCCTTTGTTTACATGATCTCAGTCTAAAACTATTCCACTCCATGTACTGCTTTTGCACAGACATCAGCTACTCCATGGATTTTTTTTTTTCCTGGCAGTGTAAACAGCTGTCACAGGGACTTCTGCTTTCCCAATATTATTTACATGCTGTAGACAAACATTAGAAGACCATCCTGGGTTACCTTGTAATCAAAGAGACTTACCAATTAATCTTCTTAAAGTTTGCTAGATAGCACCCATGTGTAATTTGCAACGAAAAGTTTGGAAATCATTTCAGAGCAGAGGTTGTCATTTCCTGTCATGTCATTAATGTTTGTAATTAACCCACAGGATAGGTAAAATGGGAGACTGTAGTTAAAGACCTCTTTTCTAACAGTTACATTTTATTTCATGTTTGTTAAACATAGTCTTAGCTGATAAAAACAATCTGGATGTTGTTTTTCACGTGCTCACTATGGTGGTCTACGTGAAAGCATTTGAAATAGCTGCAGAAAGCAAAATGAAGTTGGCCCAGCACATCCTCTCATCCTTTTGCAGAGCAGATTGTCAAAATCACACACATGCACCACACATTTTTAACAGATAACAGCGAAATGTTGGCATGAAGCTTCATTTTTTGGTGATAGTTCTACCATATGTGATGGTCATTACCTCATAAAAGTGTTTTGGAGCAGTTTGGTTCCATTGCAGAGATAACAAATGGAGGAAATGTATTTTCTTACTAATTGGCAGTGGATCATTTACAACCCCTTCATAAAATATGCCACTCTGCAGTTTGCACTGGTGCTACGTGTGTCAACTTACAGTGACATTCTTAAACTGATGTCATTTCTGCCACTGTGTAGTAGTTAGACTGTTTGGTAGCCAAGGAACAGCTTTCCCTTACAGTAAACCCTTCCTGGCAACTGGAGTAGGGAAGCCATTCCTTTCTCCTGGGAGGAGGACTGGAGCAGTTTTGTTTCATCCTGGGGATTTTTGGAATGGGCTTTACTGGTATTTGTCTCAGAAGCATTTTGAGGCCATGTTGTCATTTCATCATTTATACACATTCTCACTAATGGCAGGTTTCAGCTGGGCATTTGCAGCACAGCAGAAGCTAGAGGTTGAGTTGCCCAACTCAGTTTGTGTTTCTCCCAGGAGGGCACAGTGCTTGCCTGGCTATGGCGGTTCGCTGTAAATCTGGAGCATGGGCCAAATGCTGGTAGCCCATCCAAACTGGCATGGAATGTACCTGCTTACCAGCCAGGCTGGCCACTGGAAATGAAGTTGGTTGCTGCTTCTTGAACAACTTGATGACTCAGTGATATTAGCCAGAGGAGCAGCACACAGGCTATTTCTTTAACACTTCGTCTGCTTTCCTAAACGCAGAGGCTTATGCAATCATGTGGCATATGGGAGTAAAAATATCTGCCCATCTCCCTCTGAAACCACTGGCAGTAGTGGAATTTCAGCCACATCTATGCTCTGAGTCTGGCCTAGCAGGCTGGAAACAATGGGTCTGTGTCTGGCAACTGCAGTGTAACCTTAGCCATGAGTAGGTATCAGGGTACCTATGCAGCAGAGCCACAAACGACTCAGCTACTGGAAGAGCATCCATGAGGTCTGCACCCTCTTAGGCATTCAGTGAATCCATCTTCAGGACACAACTTCATGGGAAGACAGACCCCATTATTTTCACTTAAACAAGTCCTTGTTTATTAAAAAAAAATAAAAATAGTCTTTGAAGTCTGCCACCTCTTTGTTTCTGAGTATCAAGATGAGTACTGATCTGCAGATGCATTCTCCAATGCCCATCTTTCCGTAACAGAAACAATTCAAGTAAATGCATCAAGCCAAGTTCTTTCTATGTTTGCATAGTGTTCAAAGTACCTCAGAGGATAAAAGGGAGAAGAGGTTATTCATCCAAAAACCAAAACAGTGAAATCTGCAGTGTGCTTCTGCATAAAGACAGCAGGGGTTGCTTCAGCTGATTACCTTTGATATTAAACACCACGTTTGGCACAAAGCTGGTAAGAACACTGCAGAAAGCTGGTTCAAAGAGAGCTAAAGCTACTGCTTTCAAAAGCACATCATCAACAGTATTCCTTTTGTTAAAACTGGAAAACACATTTAGCATTATTGCCAAGTACTCCAAACGCAGAATCCCTTGTGTATGGCAAGTGTATTTTCGTTTTCAGAAGCAGTTATAGTAACTAACACACGCAGCTGCAAAATCCCAGTTATTGATTACATTATGTTATAGTGAAGGTCTGGATAAAACTCAACCCCCAAATCTTTGAGGCATTGTGCAAACACATAGTAAGAGTCAGTCTCTGTCTTCAAGAAGGCCACAGGCAGACCAGATAAACAAATGGTAGAAAAACAGGGCTGGATTTTCTGTTAGAGACAAGAAAGTGAGGGATTGAATGACTTATCCATAATCATATCTCTGAGAAATCTGCACAGAGATTTCCAGTGTCCTAACCCAGAACCAGTGATAAATTTGCACAAGGACTCCATGGATAGTCATGACTGTGAAGATCCTTTTAGCCTTTTGTAAAGTTTTGTTTTAATGTAGGAATTAAGATAATTGAAATTAATTCTGCTGGATTTATTTTGTAGGCTTCACTAATTTATACCCTCAAAGAAACGGACCTATGAACTTTATACTGAAATTATTTAAATTATTCAATAAGTATTCAACTATTCTAACAAATTATTAAAAGCAATAAGCTAGATTTGGGTTGGAAGACAGCTCATACCAATGATTTCTTAAAATCAAGTTGTGGGCATGTGTAGTTCATGTTTATGCTTCATGTTAAAGGAAGAAACCTTTTTTAAAGAAATTTTTATAAAGAAATGTGTCAAATGCCTTCTTGATATGGAGAATTATTCTCCATATCCAGTTTTCCAAACCTGTATAGTTAAAAATTGATCAAATAACTTATTTCTGTAAAACAGATTGCAAAATCATTAAGTCATTATGATGCTTTATATGTGGTTGCCGAAGAGGTGACATCAGGGTTTAAACCTGACAGGTGTTCAACAACAACATTTAGTAATTATATAAACCACAGATAAAGTCAGCCAAGTGTAGGAGCTGTATATAATTGCATTGCATAGGAGCTGTATATGATTGCATTGCATAGGAGCTGTATATGATTGCATAGGAGCTGTATATAATTGCATTGCATAGGAGCTGTATATAATTGCATTCTATAGGAGTGTATATAATTGCATTGCATAGAGCTGCATATAATTACATTGCATAGGAGCTATATATAATTGCATTGCATAGAGCTGTATATAATTGCATTGCATAAAGCTGTATATAATTGCATTGCGTAGGAGCTGTATATAATTGCATTGCATAGGAGCTGTATATAATTGCATTTAAACACCTTTGCCATGTGATTGGGAGGTCATTAAAAATCAAGATCTATAGAAAGTCCTCAGTCATAGTCATTGTGATCATCTTGTGGTGTTGTTATTTTATTTTCTTTCGTTTCAGGGTATTAGCAGAGAGTGGAACCATGATACAGTTTGGTCTGGATGGTATCTGCAGTACCAGAGAGATAAGGCACTTTGAGACATGGTTTAGTGGGTGTGGTGGTGTTGGACTTGATGATCTTAGAAGTCTTTTCCAACCTTCATGATTCTGTAGTTGATGGTTGGGATTGATGATCTTAGAAGTCTTTCCTGACTTTAATGATTCTATGGTCGTATGGTTAATGGTTGGACTTGATGATCTCAGAGGTCTTTTCCAACCTTCATGGTTCTATGATTCTAAGCTCTTACAGCTAGGAAGCCTAATTCATCCCAAAAATGCAGCTTGTTTTTCTGGCAGAATGAACTGCTAAAGGCTAGTCAGTCCCATCTTTTCTCTGTAATGAGTCCCCAGAGAACATGAATTGCCATATCCTAGTCTGTGTTTTCAAAGCCAAAGTACATAGATGACCAATTTGGATTCCAAACAAAACTGCCTTCATCAAACAGACTTGTCTGGTTTAAGGGAATTCTCCTCCAACATGTGAGAAGATTATAAAAAGGAGATGATCTTTGCAGAGTCTCTGGGAAAAAACAGCTAAACACTATGCAAGATTTAGAAGCAAAGCAGCCAGCACACAACATAGGTCCCATTTATAGAGTGGTAATACCCTAAGAATGTAACAATGTGTGATGCTGCAAAAGACCTGGGATTTAGGGAAGGTTTCACATTGAATGTAAAGACCCAAGCTTGTGTGGGAAACAAAAAGCAAATGCACAGCTTCCATCCAGGAGCAGTGAGACTTGCAACATTGGCTCTTGTTGCAGCATTAGCAGCACCTGCTCTGAAATAATGCCTTCAATTCTTGTGTTTAAAGCTCCCTAGAAATACTGGCAATGTGAAGGGGTTGCCTGAGCAATTGGAGCTGAGGGACATGTAAACTCAATTTGATGTATCAAAGGGATCACGAAGATGTAGTCTCATTGGTCAAGTAGTTTGTGGCTTCTTCACTCTAGACACATGGGAGCTCAGACCAGTATAACATAATACCTAGAGAATGTGTAACCATTATTTACACACATGATTCAGTGTCCACAGTGCTAGACTAGAAGGGTTTGGTTGGGTTTTTTTATATTGTTTCTGGTTATCTGAAATATTTCTTTTCACTCTCATTCTGTTTCCCAGCACACATGAGAGTGTCCACACATGACTTGGAAGGGAGACCTAATTGGAAAGACCAAAAGGCTGAAAGGAGCACTAGGGAAACAAACCATGCACAAGTCAGCAGCTGTTTTGGCATTAAGATAATGCACATTTCCTTTTGATCTGTCTTGTATATTTTTAGTATTAGATGGTTAAACAGATACATTTGATTTCATCCATGGAATAATAAAGGTTCCACTGGAGGGCTTATTAACTCATGCAGGTCGTTGCCAGACTCTCTCTTTATAAGTAGGATGTTACACCCTTGGTAGCTTAATTCAAAACCTTGCTTCTCTTCTTGCCAAACCTGTATCAGAGAAATGGATAGTTTTCAGAAGTTGGGGGATTTTTTTAACACTGAGTTGCAAGCCTCTCCCTTAATCACAAACTGACTCATAACTACTCTGTGAGGGTGATGCCATATGTCAAAAATCACAGAAGTCTATTCTGACATAAATAAGTACCAGGAATGGATACAGAAACCACAGTTTAGAGCAACTAGTCTGGCTATCTATCATTTCCTGGCTCCCATCACAGGCTGCACAGTCAGTGAAGGGCTGAACAGTCAGTGAAGGGCTGCACAGCTCTTCTGCGCCCTGTGGAATAAACACTCTGGTCCCACTGACTCAGTGCTCCAATCTGCAGTGGCTTTGCTTCCCGTTGTAGAGTCTGCATTGTGCTTCTGCATCTGGGACTGAATCATAGCAATGTTGCCCTCATTGCCTAATTATAGACCCCCAGTGCTAATTGAGAGCCCCCAAGAGCCCAAATACAGCTCCTGCAGAAGTTGCACAGGACCTGTGGAAGATCTGTGCCTTCCCAGCTCAGACTAAGGTGCCAGAGGACCTACTGGAGCTACTGCAGAGCAGCTCAGAAGTCTCCAACCACCAATGTTTTCACAACTGAATAGCAACTGGCAATCTGTTGAGTAGAAGGCTGTGAAGTAGAAGCCTTGAGCAACCCAGTCTAGCAGAGAGGTGTCCCTGCCCATGGCAGAGAGGTTGGAGTAAATGATCTGTAAGGTGCCTTCCAATCTAAGCCATTCAGTGATTCATTCTATCATCTGTAAATGTCTGCTCCATCAAGGTCTGGCTGCCTGCAGGACAAATCAGTACCAGTTTGTAAACTTGACCATTCCAATAAGATTCAATGCAAAGCTGTGAGATTCAATGTCACATTGTAGTTCTGAAACAGCTGACAAAATCCATAAGAAATTTCTGGAAGAAAGAAAGAAACATTACCTAAGTCATAGGGACTTACCAATATGACTTTGCAGGGGAAAATCCCACATCATTTGACATCTGTGTAACCAGTATGTGATAGAAATTGGGGAGTTTATTCATCTTTCTTTACACTCTGTGTAATTGTTTCCTTCTGTAGGATTCAGAATGAAGTAGATGACTAGAAAGAGAGCTTCATAAAGAGTTACCTCGTGGTTTGATTTGTAATTATTTTGGAAGTTGGGGTTGAGACAGTCAGTAGTAGAGCAAAAAGAGAGAGTTGTGTATGGTACATTCCTGGCAGGACAAGGGCTGGCAACCACAGCAGAAAGCTTCCCTTCAGCATAGTTTCCATGAATCTGTATGTGCTGGTTTTCATTAAGGAGCTTTAGAGTTTCCTCGTGTGTTCTTCCAAAATGTCAGGCTTTTATTAAGGTTAGTCTGTGGAATTGATTCCTGCAGAAAGCACATGCTGATTTTTGTACTGCAGGCAGCAGAGGGACGCGAGCTATTGGGAGCAAGTAGTGAAAGGAGCTGGTTAGTAAGCCCTGGGAAGGAGCTGAGAACACGAGGACCAAAGCTGAGATCTGGTTCAGTTTGATATGGCAGTGAATCCCTGCCTCAGTTTCCCAGTTTCTAAATACCAAGGCTTAGCTAATGTTTATGAACCACACCGGAAAGTGGCAGAGGAGAGCTGCAGCAAGCAGGAGGGGTGGATTTATTGAGCAGGGAAGGAATCTCAGGTGGTGGAGTTACCTAGTTCAGGAGCCTCTGCTGCCCCATACAGGGGAGTAAAAGGTCATAGGACACAAAACTGGATGATTCTTGCATTGTTTAGATGAGTAGCAAGTCCTCTGCAGCTGATGTTCAGAAGGGAAATACTTCTTGCAAGCTGAAAGCTCAGGAAAAGGTAAAAGTGATGTACATTCTTCTTCCTCACTCTCTTTGTTCTTCAGTCTTTCTTTTTATTCACATAGGACTTCAGGTGTCCTAAACTCCAGTATGTTGCATATTTCTCCAGGTAGAGTTAGTAACCCCAGGACTTTTTCTCTCCATTCATTCTAACCTGATTCTTATCTGCTGTGAAACCACTTTATGTATTATTACTGTCCACAGATCCCAGGTGTCTCTGTCATACTGCCAGACGAAGGCTGAGCCTTCTGAGATGATTTTTTTTTTTTTTTTTCTGGAATAATAGTAGCAAGAGATTGTATCTGTGAAATTCCTGCATAGAGAGATCTGGCACAATGCTCTTGGTTCTGAGAAAGGAGGTAAAGTGCATTTTCATATAGACACTTAAGTGGTTTTGCAAACTACATGAAATGCACAGGTGAGGAACTGGAAAAGTATTGCAGGAAGTGTCCCAGGGATCATTTCTCTTTGACTTGTTAAAACCCCTAATTATTGCAAAGCTTTCATGTCAGTCTTCCCATCAAAGAGTATTTAAAGTACTTTGCCAGAAAAGAACACTTTCCATTTTTCCTTGCCATCTCCAGATCAGTTACATTGTTCTGAGGTTTGTGGTGACTGTTTCACACACAAAAACTTTTTTCTTTTTGTTAGAGCATTGATTTCCTGAAGCTTTTCATTTTCTTGATTAACTATGACGTTTTAACATATCTGAACAAATCTAATAGGAACAGAGTTTCTTGTTCTTTTTCTTTCTGGTATTCCTGACATGCCTGGCCTCCTGGCAGATCTTAAAAAGCATCTGAAGTCTCTGCCAGTTGTTCTAACCCTCTCGGATTCTTTGTCTCTCCTTTTAATTCAACCATGACTGTGGTCCACAGGGCCATGAAATTGTCCCCAGACATCAAGATTGACCTTGCTGTCACCTCTTTGTGCTCTGGCCCATGAACACACCTTGTCCTTCCCTTCTGCTCCCTGTCCACCACAGGCTGTGAGGCTTAATGGGGAGCTCACTGTGCAACAGGAGCTGCAAAGGGGCAGGAGAGGCATGAAGCAATGGAAAGATGAAAATATTTCTTAGTTTCTATGCTGCACAGAAGGACTTTTCCCACTGTCTCTCATCTCCACAGTCATGGCCTGAGCAACAGCACAGCAGAGTAATTTGTTCTTTTATCCAGCCTACATAAATCCAGTTCTGCCTCTCACATCTTCATCTCACTTTGCCCTGCTAAGCCACTTAAGTGGTTGTTGTCACTGTACTGAAATGCTTCATGAACCTTAGTATGTACTATTTACACTTGTAGTACTGATATGTGGGAGCTCTAACACTTCTATTTGTATACAAAGCACCCAAGGTCAGGCAGGAAATCTGTGGCAGAGATGGTGACTCCCTGTCTCAAAAGCCAGACTAACCCAAACCAAACCATGGGTGCATTGTCCTCCCACAATGCAGCTGACCACAATTCCCCAAACAGCAGATCAGTAGGATGCTTTTTTGCTGCTGTGCTGCCAGGTTCAAGCACCCTTCCCAAGGACATCCTCATTCACTGCTCCTCCACTCCTCTCAGTAAGGACAGCAGCTTGGCCATCCTGCTCCCCAGCTGGCCCACACTGCAGCACACCCAGGGTCTGGGGAGGTTTCCTAGCTTACAGTCTCCTTTTTCTCCTCTTTAGCTACACATTTTCATAGTGCCACCTAATCACTCCCCAGTGCAACTGCAAACTATTTTCTTTCTGTAGTACTTTCTGGTAAAGGCTTTCTCTGTGCTGGACTCTGATGTGCACATTGCTTGTGGCAAGGGTGCACAGCACAGTCCCAGATTTTGTTATGTTTAGGTGTTTGGGTTTGTTTTTTTTCTTTAATCTCCATAAAGAATAGTAAATAACTTTCTTAAAATAATCTAACCTGACTCTATAAACAGTTTCCATATAAAAGTGAACGAAAATCTCTGTTGTATATTCCAGGCAAATGAGTTAAGTGCAGCAACCATGCATGCTCCTGTCTACTTCACAATTAATTTGCCCTTTGAAGTAATAGATTCTAGGAGCTGAAGAAATAAAACACAAAGATGACTTGCAGAGGGGGGTCTCTATATTGGTTTTTTTTGGAGCTATGATTGTTCAGAATCAAATGGTCTATTGTAGTTTATGTAATTTATTTTATACCTGAAGTATTAAGACACAGGGAGGGGAGGAAAATCTTAGTCTTTCTCTAAATGAGGAATAAGGAAATGAGGAATAAGGAACTTTGGGGTTTTTTTGTTTGTTTTTTCTTTGCCCCATGGTTTGTATTAGTTTTGTTTGGTTTTTTGGGTTTTTTTTAATGTCTGAGGCCAAAGTAAATGAATGGCAGGAAGTTTATCCTCACCCCTCTGCAGTGTCAGTTTTCAGTGTGGAAGAGCATGGCCCAAGAGCAAATTCCAACATGCCTTAATTCAGTAGGTACTCTTAGAGAGACTTAAAGGGTTAGGATAAACTAAGAGATTGCAATCTGCACAGTGCTAAGAAGATTCTTAGTGTGTCTTTGTGTTGGGTGAACTGATTATAATCTGCACAGTGCAAGGAAGATGCTTTGTGTCATTTTAATTGTGAAAATTAATTGAGGTGTTTTCCTGAAGTGAAATGTTAAGTCAGTACTGCCTGGTAGCCCTCATCATCTTCTTCCCTCCATATTCTGCTTCCATGCACTCCTCAGATTTTTGTCCAGATGTTAGGCACACCCTTCTAAGAGAAATTATAGACAGTAGCTTGAACTGAGCTGCATATTCATAGAATCATAGAATCATAGAATCATAGAATGGTAAGGTTGGAAGGGACCTCAAGGATCATCCAGTTCCATCCCTCTGCCATAGGCAGGGACACCTCCCACTAGA
>WBNM01023414.1:26800-38411 GCA_013399055.1 Ramphastos sulfuratus
TGGATGGATCCCTGCCCTCTAGCAAGTCGACTGTGCCACACAGCTTGGTGCTATCTGCAAACTTGCTGAGGGTGCACTGATTCCTGTTCCTGAAGTGGTTATTTAGTTTTCTTTTCTCACTTATCACACCTCTCCTAACTTACCTGCATTTAAAATGCTCTCTGGAGAAGTCTATGTCTCCATAATTATATAGGGAACTGTAGGATGACTCTGATATTAATATCAATAGGGTTATTTGAGGACATTGTTTGGGGATTGGGAACTCCTCTGGAGCTTTCCTACGAAACTGATGAGGTCTAGAATAAGATTGTTCTGGGTGAGGAAGGAAATTGTTTCTTATCTTGATGTTTTGTACCTCTCAAAAGATCCTAACTTCAAAGAAACAAAAATAGCTTCCCCCCCCCCCCAAAAAAAAAAAAAATCCCAAACAACTTACAAAAGATGTGCAAGGAAAAATGAATTCTGTATTTATGTCCCTCTTACCCTTCCAAAATAGAAGCTTTCCGACTCATAAATACAATGAAACATTTAAAAAAGAACTTGCAAGTGAATCATTTTCTACAAAGTCATTTTGCTTTTGCAAAGGGAAAAAAGGCCTTGCTTGTATTTCATCAATTCAGTGTTTTAAATAGAAACACTTTGTTCATTAGCCAGACTATTCCTGGACAGTTATAAAGTTAATCCTTTGACGGATTTGAAAACAAATTACTCAATCTCTAGTGAGCTGTTATTTTCAGTACCTGTTACACAGTAATCCAAACTTCCTAAAGACACTTAATTGCTGATTTCCCTAAAGAAACTTAATTACTGATTTCCCTAAAGGAAGCACTGATTTTGTTACAAACAGGCAACACTCCACCCTTGTCCCTGCACACCCTGTTGCTTGGCTCAATTAAGCAAGAAGGGCAGATTTTAATGAAAGCGAAAAAGATTTAGGTAAAGCTGAAAATGTAAAGTGAATTTTTCACTTGGGTCTTACCAAGCCTTATAAAGAGCAGAAGTCCATGGTCCAGTTTTCAGGAGTGAGTTTTGACTTTGCTTAGTTCAGCCTTTGTTTTACCAACCATAAGCCACCCTAAAGACAGCAGAGGGATGGAAGGGCAGATGATCTTCAGGCTTTCACTTGAAAAAAACAGGTTGGGCAGCCAGAAGTGGGGATAGCCAATATCCTTAGTCACTTTGGGAAACTTTCACTTTTTATTTCAGTACATCATGCTAAGGGAATATTTTGTTCCTTATCATTTCCCTACAGTCATCCAGTCAGACAGGAGCCCGGCAAGCATTGGCACACAGATGGATTTCACAGCTGCTTCCACGACACAGAAGCAATTCAGGGATGGCAAAACACACAACAGTACCTGTGTGAACCCTGGAAACCACCCAAGAAAGGTGGTTAGTCTATACATAGGAATTTTGGGTATTACCCTGCAGTAGGGTGAAAATTTTACCCCCAGCAAGCTTGTAAGTACTTCTTTCTTCATGGAGAGCATGCCCACGGGGCAACTCTACAAGTTGTATCATCCCATCTCATCACCTTTACAGCTGGAAGATCCCACTAGACAGACTGCACTTATAGAATCATAGAATCATAGAATGGTAAGATTGGAAGGGACCTCAAAGATCATCTAGTTCCAAGCCTCTGCCATAGGCAGGGACACCTCTCACTAGAACAGGTCANCCAGCATGCAGGACCTTTTGTCTCAGCTGTAAAACAATGTGGTGTCCTACCCTGAGCCCTCTTCTGGAAAAGAGAATTTGTGCTTCTTAATTAACTAGAAATGCTGTCTAGAATGGATTGTGCTTGCAAACCAGGCTGGAGCATAACCTAGCTTTTACATTAATGCCCTTTGGGGCCTGAAATTAGGGTATTTTAAACTGCAGAGAGACCTGTCAATACGATAGTTGTGGATCATAAAATGCACTTGTTTTACAGTAGCCCTCTGAGGTGGTAAGCAGGGCTTTGGTGTGCTCACTTGAACTAAGCACCTGCCTGTGGTGAGGGCTCAGAGAAGCTGCCCACGTGTGGGAAGAGGCAGGAATAGGTATGGGCACCCTGTGGCTTTATTCTACTGCAAAGGGAGAAACAATAACCCTAACAGGCAGTCTGACTAGGTTTGTATGGAAACAAGTGAAAAGCTGTCAGGAGAAAGGTGAGAAGGCAGAGGAAGGAACTGTACACTGCAGTTAAACCTAGTACACTTTTGGCTGGCATGGCCTCCAGGCACTTGGAGTTGTCTCCTTTCAGCTGTTCCCAGTCAAGTATGTGCAAGTTGTCCTTGCATGTTTAACCAACACTCACCATAAAACACCAACCACAGGAGCAGTGCTGGGTGATGCCCTCAGGGGTGGTGAGCTGATGAAAATTAACCTTGGTGTAGGTGTAGCTGAGTGTAGCATAAATTAACCCTCACCTCTTAGCTTCTTTCTTGCTCTTGAGCTTCCCAGACAAGAGCCCTGTCCCATGGACTGGGGTTTAACAGTGCAAGCACCAGTCAGGAAAGGATAGAGCACCTGGTTCAGGCCCTAGGCTGGACAAGCAGTGTGGACACAACCTCAGCACTGTGTTTTGGCACAGCTAGCAAAGCAGACAGCAGTGGGCAAGCATGGGCAGAGTCTTTCCAGAGGAAATTCAGTGCCAAAGTAAATTACCATCAGTTGTCATTCAAATAGGAATAAGCCTCACTGATCACTTTTTGCATATTCATTCAGAATTAAAGCAGCTGTTCCTCAGCCCAAGGTGTAATCCTGCCTGGCAAGACAGGCAAGACCACTGTCACAAGAAAAAGGGTATTGGATCTTGTGAGTGAATTGCTTTTTTCTGGAAAACCATTTCTCCTTGTGGTGATGGGAGCTTATTTCTGAATCAGGAAACATTTCCCAAGCTGTCAGACACATGCAAATTGCCATTCTAATGATGTTAATAGTGCCCCAGCATGCATCAAGCTTTTTGTTGTTGTTTTTAAAAAGGAAAAATAACTTCCCCTCAGGAAAATTGCTCTGAATCCTGCTGAGGTTTGGGTGCATGTTCAGTAGAACAATTTTCTGGATTTAATGATTTTAATTTTACTTGCTTGCTACCTTTACATTTCGTGTCATGGCATGTTTTGAGTCCACAGGCAGGAATCCAGGATGCAGTGATATATTAGACTTCAGCAGGAAGCAAGCTGCTCTGTATGAATCATCTGAGAAATTCTTTTTGGTTATCCAATCTCTTTGAAATTGTCAGAACATCTCCTTTTCCTGCCAGCTTAGAAGACCTGGAGCATTAGCATCCCTGCCTATATATGTGTTGCTTCCTGCTGAGGGATTATTTACAGCATTTCTGACCTTTGAATGCCCTTTTCTGAATCAATAACAGCAAAGTGAAAGGTGGATGGGCAGCAGTTCTCCTCTTGTCTGACTGTAGCAAGTGTTAGGCTTGGAATATTAGGAAGAAGTTCTTTACGGTGAGGGTGGTGAGACACTGGAACAGGTTGCCCAGGGAGATTGTGGAGCACAGAAGCACAGAATGTGATCATATGCTGTGATTCTGTGCTCCACAACCTCCCTGGAGGTGTTCAGGACCAGGCTGGAAGAGGCCTTGAGTGACCTGTTCTAGTGAGAGATGTCCCTGCCTATGGCAGGGGGTTGCAACTAGATGATCTTTGAGGTCCCTTCCAGTCTTACCATTCTATGATTCTAAGATTCTATAATATCTAAACCATGTTAGGAGCTACCATGATAACATTTATGCAGCATCTTTTTCAGGAAATCAGTACATTTCTTCAGCACTGTCATATAGCTGCTCTCCAAAGGATGCAGGACAGGACCAGAGCCAGTGGGGTCATTAATGAGTTTTTAAGTTGATGCACATGGCAGAACTACTGCAAGAGGCAAGAGACAGTGCTGGAGGCACCAACCAAAAAACTGCAAGAGACAGTGCTGGAGAATTATTTTCTTGACTATATTTTGCCACAAGGGAGTTAAAAATCATTCTGGTTAATGACTTGCTGCAAGTGAAACACCACTAATGTCATAGAATCACAGAATGGTTTGGGTTGGAAGGGACCTCTAAGGGTCATCTAGTCCTCTGACCTCAGATTACAGAAGGAAAATTGATGCACTCACCCCTAGGTCCCTATGATCCTACATCTCAAATATTATAAAAGATCTTTCCTAATTTCCTCAGATTTCTGAAGCTCCTTGCAAAATCAAGATGCTCCCATAGTGACTTAGATATCTTAATGCTGTTTGCTGCCTCCAAGCACAGAGGAAATCAGGCTTTGAAACTGCCCTTCGAGCTTTGACACTGCTTTTTGTTTCACTGCCTGAAAGTGAATGACAGAATCATTCTGGCTGGAAATTACCTTTAAGATCATCAGGTCCAATCATTATCTAACTCTTCCAAGGCTGGTGCTAAACCATGTCCCTCAGCACCACCACGTTGATGTGTATTTTAAATACCTTCAGGGATAGGGATTCAACCACCTCGCTGGGGAGTCTGTTTCAACCTTTGAGAACCCTTTTAGTGAAGAAGTTTCTTCTCATATCCAATTTAAACCTCCCCTGGTATAACCTTGAGGCCATTTCCTCTTGTCCTATCACTCATCACTATGGTGAAGTTCCTAACTTAATTAAATCTTCTCCTTCTCTAGAGCTGCCACATCTAGAAAGTGCTTCTTGTGCTCAGTTTTGCCCACTGAGGGAGCCTGTCCAACCAGTTCAGATTATAAGTGTAAATTAGAAGCCTAAATTCCAGATACATCACCCTAAGTGAGATGAATCCCATTCCTAGGGCTGACAGCAATAGATCTCACAGAGATCTACCTTGTAATTAGGGGGAATGTTTTCAGTCAGGGCTGCCCCTCCTGCTTCCATAGAGGTAACAAAGCAGGGCCTTGCCCTTGGCTGGTGCTGTTGTACTTCATAGGGCTCCTGTTCACAAATGCAAAAGATATTCTGGAAGCCTCCCACAGAGCAGCTCCATTTTTCACTGATATTTTCCTGATCCACTCAGTGGAGAGACAATGATAGCTACACAAACCCAAGAAAACTTGATAGCAGATCAAAAGAGTTGTTCCCTTAAGTTTCTCTTTCTGTGTCCACATTATTTGGAGATTGTGTCTGCTTGTTCAGTCAGCCTTAAAGTATGTCTGAAAATATGGGGGGGGAAATAAAACAGATCTGCTGGAGTTGGACGACTTCTGTTTGATCAGAAGTTGTTTGGTCAAATGCATTTTAAAAGCCAGGATGAGGATATTTTTATGGATGCTGTCTTCTTATTGTTATCATTAGGTTTCTGAAGAACAAAGGAAAAGATATTTCCATACAAGTTCTGCTTGAGTTCTTAGTGTCAGCTTTTAATCTCCTTGTTTTTTTTTTCCTAGTTCATAAAGCATTCTTAATATAGACTTGTTTTGTCTGAGAATAATTCCTGTGTTTATTCCAATTCTTAGGTTCAGAATATTAAGGACTTACTTACTGCTTCTCTGCACAATCCTATTTCCCTCCTTCTGCTTCTTTTTTTTTTCTCTTAAGGACCAGTGTACTGCACTGTACCCTCAGTGTTCTTAAACATGAAGTTGTCTTCTAATTTCACTGTTCTCCAAAATTTGCATTCCAGCTTTCAGCAGGCTCTGACCAAATGCAGTTTGCTCTTGAGTCCTCTTCCTCACACATTTTAAGTGCTTTCAAAATTTCTATAGAGTAGAATTAAATCTGAAGTCCTGGTGTTGCACCTAAGTCAGATCTAAGTACTGTATTGGCTTCTAAACCCTCTGTCTCTGGCATAAGAAGAAGACCTGTTTGACTGAGACTGAATAACCCTTTTGTTTAACCACTTCAATAGACAGAAGACATTAATGTTAATATTGCTGATGAAATTCTAGTTTATTGATTCACTAAGGCTAGTATTTGGCTCTTGCAAGAAGCTAAAAGGAGTTCATTTGGCCATAGCAGATGGATCTGAATGAGCAATGAGGTTACACGGACACCAAGACAAATCCAGTTGCTTTGGCACCACCTGGAAACAAAGCCTGTGGCACAGCTGAGTGATGACCAAGGGAGTTGCAGCTTCTGCTGTTTTTCCCAGTTGACTGACAGCTGCCAGGGTGAATATTTGCCAGTGTGGATTGCACCACCAGCAACAATATTGTCGACCTCAGTCTGTTCCGTTGTATTGGTGTTAGTGTTTAAAAGCAGGAGGTGACTTGGCTGTGGTCAGAGCTACAGGATGTCTCCTACAGGATCTTACCTCAGGATGCAGACCTCTCTTAGATCTGTGTCGGCTCCATCAGTCTGTGGTTTCCTGCCTTCTCTGCTGCAGGTAAAGCCTGTGAGTGATTCCTCAGCCCTTCTGTAGCTCTTGCAGATGTGGCTCAGCTGTTTCTTTTGTCACAAACACCTCCAGCTACCAAACACCCTGACTGAACCTGCGGTCAATACAAGGACTCAAGGCAGACTTTGGAGCTGTTTAATGTCAAAATATGTGTCAAATAGTGTCAAAACCATGTGCCTAGACAGCTTGACATGTCTGATGAATACAGGAGCATGGGCTGCTCTCATTAACTGCAGGTGACTCTGCTTGGTGGTTTTCTATGATTTCAGAGAATGACGAGGAGCAGGAGGCTCTGCTGTCACTGGACAAGCCTGGCTGGTATTCCCAAGGTAATGCTATCCAGCTTTATGAACTACTGAAGAAGATGACTGGCAAGTTGGATCCTAAGGTATGTTATAAGAGTAAACCTTTCTGGGAAATAACTTGTTTCAGTCCAAAATTCATTGGACAAGCTTTCATTCAAGTTATGGATGTCACAAATTTTTGTTCTGGCTGTGCTTGCTGTTGCCTTAACAGACTGCAATCCAGAACTGCAAGCAGCATATTCATTCTTTTATCAGTAGGATATGTACTTCCTGGATGTTTTAGCTTGTGTCCATGGTCATGCATTTCAGCAGCTTTGGGGAGAACCAAACTGTAACCAGGAAATAAACAATCATAGAATCATAAAATGGTAAGGTTGGAAGGGACCTCAAAGATCATCTAGTTCCAACCCCCTGCCATAGGCAGGGACACCTCCCACTAGTACAGGTCACTCAATCTCCCTGAGGAAACAGATCAAATAGGTTAAAAGGTGGCATCAGTGAAAACCAGGATCCTGTTATTTTAATTACAGTTCTGGATGAGTGAAAATGCCACTGAAGAGTTCTGAGGCACCAAGAGATGCTCTCTGTTCTCCCTTCTTTCCAAAGTCATCCAAAATTCATCCCCACTGTTTAGTGTATTTTCTTGGTAGTCTTTTCCACTGCTTCCCAGCAGACAAAAATCTCAGCAGTTCTCCCTGTGCCAGTCCCAGCCCAGGCATCCCCCTCCAATGCCCCTGGAGGGTGACAGCAAGGAGGGTTTGCAAATCCACCTTCTCCCTTAGGGGGCTGGTTGAAAATAAAACCTCGGACTGTGACATTAGTAAGATGTGTCTGTGTCAGGACCAACTGTAAACACACAGAGGGATTTTTATTAGGTTGTCTTAAAGCTCTTTTTATCTCTCTGTGAAATATAGTGAGCTTGTGTTTTCCTCATACACACTGAACTTTTGCTGCTTCCCTCACAGGTTGTTTATTTTGGTGACAGCATGCACTCAGATATTTTCCCAGCACGTCACTATAGCAACTGGGAAACTGTCTTTATCTTAGAGGAGCTTCTAGGGGACAAAGTTATGGTGCCTGCAGAGACTGAATCTGAGCCCTTGGAGAAGAAAGGAAAATATGAGGTAAGGAATCCTTCCAGATGTTTCCTCGAAAAAAGTTAAAAGAAAGCCTCTTGCCACCTGCACTGAGAATGAGCCTGCTTATCTTACCAGCCTGCTGGCAGCATCAACATCCCTTGCAGACATATCCTCCTGGCCACACTAGGAGGACTCCATCCTGTCCCAGCTTGGTGTCGCATGGGTGACACAGAGCCTCTACCCAGAGCTAAACCAAGGATCACAGAATCACAGAATGCTTTGGGTTGGAAGGGACTCTTGCAGGTCATCTAGTCCAACCCTCCTGCAGTGAGCAGGGACATCTCCAACTAGATCAGCTTGCTTAGGGCCACATCAAATTTGACCTTGAATGTCTCCAGGATGAGGCCTGACTCTTCTCCCAGGCAACCAACAACAGAACGAGGGGACACAGTCTTAAGTTGTGCCAGGAGAGGTCTAGGCTGGATGTTAGGAGGAAGTTCTTGCCAGAGAGAGTGATTGGCATTGGAATGGACTGCCCAGGGAGGTGGTGGAGTTGCCCTCCCTGGAGGTGTTGAAGAAAAGCCTGGATGGGGCACTTAGTGCCATGATCTGGTTGATTGGCTGGGGCTGGGTGCTAGGTTGGGCTGCATGAGCTTGGAGGTCTCTTCCAACCTGGTTGATTCTGTGATTCTTGCAAAAAGAGCTGTGTGCACATTCCCTTAGCAAAACCTCCAGAGTCTTCTCCTTTTTAGTGATAAGAATCTGTCCTCCATCCTACAAGCAGAAACTTCATGGCTGCTTATCACAAGTCCAGCACCTGAACTCTCACAAGTTCATGATGCTGCCCTGCATGTTGTGGTCAACTGTAAACACCAAGAGATTTTTGTTAGGTTATTTTAAAGCTGTCTTTGTCTTTCCATGAAGTACGGTTTGCTTCTGCTTTCCTTATATACAAAGAACTTTTAATTTGCTTCTTCCCTCATAGATTGTTTATTTTGGTGACAGCTGTGCTCAGATGAAACTGTTTCAAAGTCTGGTCTGATGCAGGCTGCTGATAGCTACCCCAGATAAACAGTGTGACATGCAGGTTGTCTGCAGCTGGGAAGCAGAGCCTCAGCACTGCTGCTGCCCTTCAGTTCTCCCACAGAAGGTGGAACTTTATTGTCCTTCTCTCCACTGCCAAAGGGCAAATCAGGCACTCAAATGGCCAGCACAGCAGCTCTGTACTTCCAGTGGGTCTGTGTAGGAGCTACAGTGCAGCTGTAGCTTGGAGTGTTTCTTCTTTCCTCATGTTCCTAAACAAATTGGACATTTTCTTCTAATTGCAGAGCGGGAGAGATACTTTGTACTCTTTGCTTTGAAAAGCACTTAACCTTCCTTTTTCTTTTTTAAACAGTGACTGTGATGAAAAAGTTAACTTACTGGTAGGAAGATTTGTGAGGATTACTCTTACACTAGAGATGTTTTTAATCTGACTAAAAGGCAGTTTTAAACCCCCTGTTTTTTTTTATGGAGAAAAGAATATCTTCAACAGAACTAAAACAATATAGATGTGACTTCTATTTCTCTGCTTTTTGTAACAGACTTATCTAATATTTTCTCCCACTGTCCTGATTTCTGAACTAAGGTCAGACAAGGACATTTCAGTCACTGAAACAGGAAAATGTAATCACTAATGTTTAGGCTTTTTCCTGCACTGTAGAAAACTAAGCAAGGCAAACATACTTAAGTCTCCTACCAATACAAGTGTCTCTCATTAAGAAAGGGGATGGGGGAAAGGCAGAGTAAATAGTGGTGCTACATAGGTTAATATAATTTGATTTAATTAATTACTGTTATAAAAATTACTTACCCTGCACAAGTTTGGTTCACTCTCTGGCTGAAGACTGCTGCATTGCTGCATAGAACTTAAAACTCTGTAAGGTTTGGGGATTTTTTTTCACCCATGGTTCCTTATACCTGTTCAGTATATGCTTAATGTGGGTTTGGGAGTTACCCGCCCCCCCACACTTTGTAAAATGACCCAGGCTAAAACTCAGCTGGCTGGAAGTTTAGGTGAAGCTATATTTACAGCTCAGCACAATATACAAGCAGATATATACACTATATACAGGAATAGTTACAGAAATATACAAGGTAAAGGTAATACAGAAACACAACACCCCTCCCAGAAAGCAGAGACCCCAGGAGGGGCTCCCAACCACCCTTCCACCTTCTCCCCACCCCTATACCTTACCCCAAGGTTTTGAGGATCGGTCAGAGGAGGAATTAGAAGAAAAAGTGGTTAGTGAAATCAGCAGAGAGGAGAAATTCAGAAGCTAGTAGACAGCCCCAGACACTGTGCCCCCGAGAGTGCCGCAAGCCCGGCTGAGACTGCAACAAGCCCAAATGGCTTATCTTTTGTTTTGGGTTCTTATTCCTAAACATCTCAGCAAGCCTATGAGTGAAGTAGACATCGCCCTTGTTTTCCTTTCACAGCATATAGTATAATTTTCTTCATTAAAATATTCCAATTAGCTCAAACCAGCACAATGCTTTTGGAGCACACATATTGAAGCAGACAGCCAGAACCTGTTTCTTTTCCTGGAAGTACAAAGGAAGTTACAGAGTGATGCTGATTTGGTTTTCTCTTGTCACATTACCGCTGGCCAGCTGCTCCCAAGATTCATCTTCTCTGTTGCTGGAGTTATCAAGCAGGAAATTGAGACTTTTAGACAGGTGCTTGACATTTCACTAACACTGTGGTATTGCTAGTAAGAGATTGCAGTACCTGGAGGAGACACCAGCCCTGCTACACACAACCCCTGTTCAGTTTACATCCGCCACCAGTGACAGCAAGCAAGCAAGGGAGAAATGAATTGGGTTGATTAAAGGAACCTGATCCAGGGGGGCCATGGCAGGTCACTGGTGTTATTTCATTACCACGCTGCTCACTGGAGTCTGAACAACAGATCACATCCATATCTCTGCAGTTGACTGGACACTACTAACTCAACAGGACTAGTTCAAAGGGACTCGTTTTCAAGCCTATGAAACTTTTATTTTCATTCCCCTAATCAGCTTCTCCCATTAAGCCTTTTATTTAAGAGGGAAGAAAAACTAACTCAGAAGGGTTGTAGTTAGGTGCTTTAGGAAAATGAAGCACTAGCAAATTAGATGTAGTTTTATTAATCAGCCTTCTCATTCATTGGCAATAAGCAAAACTACACTACTGCTGCAGATTTTCCATGCCATGCTGTGTGTGCAGAGGGACTGAGTATTTAATGCAAGTTGCAATCCTCCCTTTGCCAATCTCTGCAATGTATTATTGAAGAAATAAAAGCACTGCATCTAATTTGCAATTGCATCTTTCAGAAAGAAATGACAAAACCACTGTTTTCAGTTGTTTGACTGGGATTCAATCACCAGCAGGGAGAGGGGAAGAAAACAACCTCCTGGCACACAAACTAGGAGGCTTGTAATTTCCATTTTCATTAGCAGCTTTTGTCTTTTCCCTTCCATTAAATGCGTGCTATAAGCCAGATACACATAACTGTGAAATTATGGTAACATCTGCAGTTCTTTCAAGTACATGACTCATAATCAAATGAGCAAGGGAATGGCAAGCTAAAAAACTCTTCGTGCAATTACTGGGCTCCTAAGTGAATTGCTGCATGCAGAGGGAAACAAAAATATCAGGCATTGTGTTGAAATGAGATTCCCTCCAGATTTAGGGGCTTGTGTGCTTGGCTGGAGGCTTTGTTTTTGCCTTCTGTTCTTTAACTGTATGATCAATCCCATCAATGAAAACTCAAGAGCTGGCCGGGTTTCGAGGAAAGTGGATCTGGTCAGCACGTAAGAACTGTTGGGCTGTAGGAAGGAACGAGGCAGAAATCAAAGAGGTCATTGGCAGTGCATAGAATCATAGAATC
>WBNM01023416.1:0-61704 GCA_013399055.1 Ramphastos sulfuratus
TAAATTTCAATAGTGGAGGGGGGAAAGAGTTCCTAACCCACCTCAAAACACCAACAGCCTGGTCCCACCCAAGCACCCTGCAGCCTGTTGGTGAACTGGTGCTGACCTCACTCTTATCCAGTGTGTGTCTCTGTCAGAGCCATGAAGTTAGGCAGATCCTCTGCCCACCAGAGAGGGGGCTCGGATGGGGGCATTTCTTTTGGATAATCTACAGGAAGTTATATGTGAGCAGGAATTCCATGGATTTCAGATGCAGTGTCCCATCTGCTAGGATGCTGACCACAGGAAGGCACAAGGTGTCATTTGTCAGGCTCCGGTGTCGCTGCGGCGTTGCCATTAGAAGGAGGCCATCTCACAAAAGAGGGAGGATGCTAAATCCAGCACAGTAATTAAGCTACTCATCTAATTGAAAGTTCTATGATTTATTGAGCCATAAACCCCAATTCTTTCCACTTACTGACCAGGACCTGCGATATATGCTGTCGCCTGATGGATTCTCATTTCCAGCTGGGCAATATGCTCCTTAAAAACAGTGTTAAAAATGTCACCAAGGAAGGCATCCTTCATGTGAGGCAAGTGATTTAGTCCTGACAGAGGCTCTGCTGTGCATCAGAGCTATTCCTGCAAAGGGCCAGAAGATCCTGTAATGGATGCATGTACTGGCACCTGTGGGAGCAGAGCTGCTTGGAGTGGGAGGTGGAGGCCATGGTGGTAATAGAAACGCTCAGCAGATGGTTTGTAGAGATCATAAGGGAGGTTAAGGTGCAAAGCAGCAGTTGGTAAGGTACCTCTTGGCTGGAGAGCAGCCCTGAGGAAAAGGACCTGGGGGTCTGGGTTGATGAANGTCCCTGCCTATGGCAGGAGGTTGGAACTAGATGATCTTTGAGGTCCCTTCCAACCTTACCATTCTATGATTCTTTGTACCAATGCTTCTGCTGCTCACCAAAGCCTGGCATCGTGCTGGCGGGGCAAGGGCAACTTGCTCCCGGAGGGGTGGGTGAGGTGGCTGCCCAGGCCTGGGGCAATAGTGACAGAGGTGCTCCTTGTCCCTCACAGGTGGCATTGTCACCCTCTCCCCACAGTGATTTGGAAACCCTGCCCAGCTGATATGGGACTGCTTTGGCCATGTTGCTGTCCCCAACTCCAAGGAGGTCTTATCCTGGTCTCACTGCTGCTGGGAGCATCTGCATGGCTCTGCCCCACCATCGCTGGGATATCCAGGAGCTCTCCAGCCCTTCCTTGCTGTTCTGTTGGGAGTGGTCAGCATTCAGTGGTCTCTTCAGCACTACCTCTACCTTTCTGTCTTTGGCCCTCAACACTTTGTCTCCTGGGGTTGCCTGGTGCCTGTGCAGCTTCTGGTAACTCCAAAGTGCTCTTGGCCTGGGTGGGCTGGGCTGTTCCTCTTTCTCAAGGAAAGACCAGCAGCCAGAAGCCTCTGCAAGGAAGAGCAGGACCTGAGTGAACAGAGGTGGTTGATGTCTGAGGATATTTCCAGCTTCCAAATGTTTTTAGCTTGAGAGTTTCCTGAGCTGGACATAAATGTGTGTCTGGACTGGTAGCATTGGATGTTGTTTGTTTGGATGTAAGGGGTTGTGTGCCTTTGGTACTCTGCTTGTGCATGAAACCCCCACCTCAGTGTCAGAGTCCAGAGGGAGCTGACACAGGGAATGGGAGAAAATGGAACTAGAGGGGAATGAGAGCAGCTGAGAGTCCAGTGATGATGTGCAATATCCTTCTCTTAGCTACTCGTCTGGACAGCAAGCCTCTGGAGCTCTGTGTAGGCAATGAACTCACGAAGCCTTGCAGCATCCTTGGTCTCCTTGCTTAATGCAATGCTTCTGGAAGGCTGCTCTTTGTGTCTTTTTTCTGTCAATTAGGGATTTCTCAGGCCATCTTTTCTTTAACCTGTACCAATTGCCTTAATTGACTTCCGCCTTAATTGGTAACAAATCATTTCCACAGAGCCCTTGTAATTCTTTTAAATCAATCCATTTCAGCCTTCCTGTGGGACCATGTGGAAGCTCTGGATCGGGGCTGAAGGAGCTAGGCAGAAGTCCTCAGTTCCTGCCACATCCCTGGCTGCCAGGCCAGGGCAAGCAGCATGACTCTGCCACCCAGACCCAGCGTGATGGGCGCTCAGCCCTGTCTTGGTCCGTTGTTGTCTCTCACTTTGCACTCTGATGTTTTGATTTGGAGCTCAGTTAGGCTGGTGTAGAAGGCTGGCATGGGGAGCTGGAGCTGGTGGGGGCTGAGCAGGGCAGATCCTCCTCTGAGGAGCAGACATTGCCAAGCTGACTGCCAGCACCATGAGGTGAAGAGGGCAGGATGAAGACAAGGGAGCAGGAGGGGTTCTGAGCAGCCTGTCCTTGTGTCTCTGGGGTGCTTGCCATGAGAGTTATGCCCAGTGTGTTCCCTCTTACACTGATGTGGAGACCCACCTGAGCTCTTACCTTACTCTTTGCAGCCTGGGGGCTTAATGCTGTGCCATGCTGTGGTGTTACCTTGCTCATAGTAGTTGAAGGTTGATGCCATTTCCAAAACCTTAGGGAAGAAGTGTGGTCCCTGGTGCCTCAGGCAAGGTCTGCTGAGGGCTTGGTGGCTGAGACTAAGGTAGTTTTGAGGCTGAATTGTTCTCCCTATCTTAAATGACATCTGGCAATGCTGGCCCTGGGTCCCTTGCTGCTGGGGAGCACCTGAAGCTGTGCTGGCTGAGAAGAATGAGACATTCGTTGTCCAGACAGTGTAATGATGGAATCTGGGGGAAGAGTGCCCCTGGGCTGGGAGTCCTGCTGTGGAAAAAGTCTTTTGGTGCCGCTCAAAGCTCAGGTTTATCAGGAGGGTGTTAGTGCTTCCACAGTTGAGGATTAACTGTTGGAAGGGAGGTGGCAGATGATCCAAGCTGACATCTTCAAACCCAGCTTAATGCTTCTCTGAAAGGTGCCTTGGCCAAAGAAGCTATTGGCCTCAATGCAGGGCAAACTGGTGAAGGCAGAGAAGCCTGTGGTGTCCTGGAAATGAGTGTGATCTACTAATACCTTCTGGCATGAATTCCTAGGAGCCTACCAGAGCACATCTCCCATCAGCGTTCAAAACCATTAGCTGCCTGGCCTCTGGCTGGTGCCACCTGGGTGGTTGGGTTCAGCCCTGTCACTGTTTTCCCCCAGCCACTGGAGTCACACCCAGCTCAGAATACCTCTAAATAATGGCAAGGAGATAATGCAGCCTGCCACAGAGGCGGGCCTGAAATCCCGGAGCATGCTGTAAATCAAGGGAAAAGGATCTTGGAACAACACTGCTGCCTTTGATGTGCCTGTGGGGTGTGTAATTAGCTCTAACTGGAATATTATTTGATCTTCCATGTCGAAAATCACGATTTGTTTTCCTGTGCACACACGTGAACATGCTCTAGAGCAATCTTTTGTGCTAGCCCTGTTCTGAAAGCTGCCCTGATCTCTCAGAATCCTGGGGCTGCCTGTGTGCAAACAGAGGATCCCTTATTCCTGAGAAAGTTTCTGCTTTGGTGTGATGAACACCAAAGTGAAGTGAGGAACACCCACCTGAGTTGGGTTGTGTGGGTAATGGAGACCAGCACTTAGCCTGCTCTGTAGCAAGCCTGTCCCCACAGAGCAGGTCTGCCCTTTTTGGGGTGCTCCCAAGTGGGGAACTATGTTTTGATGTCAGACAGAGCCCTGTGACCAAGCACAAGGTCTCACCCCTTGGAGATGGGCAAAGCCCTTCTGAGCTGTGGGTGGGCAGGCACATGGGTGAGAGAAAACTGTGGTGTAGCCTCTCCAAAAGGGATGGTCCCTGGGAAAGCTCTCTTGGTGGCCACAGCAGATGGGATCTTGCAGTTCAGCTGAGAAGAGACAGCCCTAGACATGTCCCCTTGGTGTGTTTGAACAAGCACCCCCAGGGCAGATCAGAAGGGTACCAAAGCTAACTGCTCTGAGGCTGGGGCTTGCGCTCTCCTGGTGTCCCTGGCCTCTGTTGCTTCCTCATGGATCCCATTTCTGCAGCGGTTGCACCACTTGAGCATGTTGACACTGGCTGGGAGCTGGCACTGTCAGGGTGAGGGAACAGTTGGGTTACTGCAGCTGGGCAGGGTTAGTCACTTCCCCCAGCACTGCCAGGTGTGCTCTCCTGGATGCTTCCTTCCAGCCCTTAACTCTTTGCTTGGCAGGGAGGCAGCTGATGGCTTGGCTACTCCAGGTGCCCAGTGGGTCAGGATTCACCTGGGTTCCCCTTGCCCAGTGGGGCTGAGGTAGAGGCAGCAGTACACTGCTTGTCCTGTGCTCTCTGAGCCAAGTGAGATGGAAGGTATGATTCTGTGTGGTGCAAATGGGGGCTGCACCCAGCAAGGTGCTCACGCAAGGGAAAAATAGTATTTTGGAACCTGGATGAGGAGACCACCCAGACCCCTTGGAGGGAATCCAGAGCACAAGACCCCCAAGGCATAGTGAGATGGGCTCTTGGCCCTGAGTGCTCAGCCCCTCCAGCCCCTTTCTTCCTCCTACCTGTGCCAAGCAGACCAAGAGCTGGGTCAAATCAAAGCTTGAACTGGAAACCTGGCATAATGGGGATGTTTAATTTCCTTGCTTCAAAGCAGTCAAGCCTGTCATCGCTCTAAGGCTGATTCCCTGCATCCCCTCCTGCACAGCCCTGCACACTCAGCTCTGTGGGATGGTGATGGTCCTGGGTTCTCCCAGGTGCTGGTCACCATCCAATGGGTTTGCTGGGCAGCAGAATCCCCTGGGCAGCTTTCTGGCTGCTGGAAGCTTGGAGGAGTAATTTTGTCTGCAGTGCTGATGAAAGGCTTGGACCTTGCAGCTAAAAAGCATCCTCAACTCTTCTGGGCTTGCCTGTGCCTCCTGGGCAGAACTGAGTCACGGGAAGGGAATTTGCTGTGAGGAAAAGTGTCTGACCCCTTCTGCCTGCCTCTGGAGCCAGGGAAATCTCCCGTGCGAGTTGTCCGGGCTGCCTCCAGTGCATCCAGTTTCCTTGGAAAATGCTTTGAAAAGGAGTCAGGAAGGACCTCCCTGATTAGAGGAGCTGCTCTCGACCTGCTTTCCATGAGCTCTGCTTTGGCACCCGCAGCCTCCTGGCTAAGCCGTGGCTGTTGTGAGAGGGGAAGGGAAGGGAGGCCTCTCCCCACCACAGGGACAGCTCTGCTATCAAAACAACTGGTGACAGAGGGCTTTGAACAAACAGGCCCTCTGAAGGAGTTTCTCCACTACAGCCGGAGCAGTCCTCAGCAGGAGCCTTTACTCCTGCAGGAGTCAAAGGCAGGGGCAGGGTCCAGACTGGAAGCTGTGCTCCCATCCAGCAATAACACAGATGGGGATGCCAGGAGCAGCTTTACAACTCTGCCGCCGTGAGGTGTGGTGGAGAGTCCAGAAAGATGAATAATGGCCTCTTGAAGGACCACAGGAGCAAACTGGGGAAGAAGCAAGCCTTGAGAATGGACCCCCAACCGTGCTGGAGTGTCCTGCCCTGACTGGAGCCTGTCACTGTGGCCTGGGGACCTGGGAGCAGGTGCTTCAGGAGCCTCTGGAGGGACTGAGGTGACAGATGGAGCTTTGTGCTGGGTGCTGATCACCGCTCAGTGACCTCTGCTGATGGCCATGTATTGCATCCTGCCAAGTCCTTTCCAAAGCCGAGGAGGAAAGCCCCAGCACCTTCCCATTTGCAAGACAATTACTGTGTGTGCTCTTAAGGCGCTTTCGTGCTTCAGCAGCACTTTAAATCCAGGAGACAATCAGAGTTTGACTTGGCTGAGTTACAAGGGCCATTTCCTTTCTGATTAGCCCTGGTGTCGCTCAGCTTCCCGTCCCTTCCATCCATATCTGTGGTCATGGAAGTCTCTGTCTGAGAGTCTTTGGGGGTGGGGGGTGTGTTTCGTGCAGCTCTAGAAATGTTGCAGATGGAGCACAGAACCTGAGCAATAGGGTTCGTTAACATTACCCTGCTAAATATGTGGCAGGTTTCAAAGACCTGCCATGTTTGCCTTTGTGTGGTGGAAAGTTTCCCAAGGGTTGGGGTGTTCAGGGGTCTGAGGACCCTGCTGATTGCTGCATGCAGCCACAGATGGGATTTGGAGCTGACCAGTGCCCAGTCAAGAGACAAGCTCTGTCTCTTAGGCAGCTGTGGGGTTCATGGGAGCATTGCTGCACCAACACAGTGCGTGGTGGTGGCTCAGCCCCGGGATGCTGCAGGAGCAGGGCGATGGAAGCTGTTGGGCCTGGAAGAAGGAGTTCGTGACAGGGCAAGTCCTGACCTGAACTTGTGCCCAGCGGTCTCAGGGAGAAAGGAGCAAAGCTGCTGGGTGGTGTGAGAACCCTCGGCTGACTTCCTTGTTTAGTTTTCCCACAGCCCCATGCTTCCTGCTCGCCCCGGTGCTGGAAGTACCAAGATAGCATCAGGGGGCTGTGCTGGTGGGATTTGTGTCCAGGCAGGAGCAGGACATGCCAGCCATCCCCCGGGGCGGCAGGGGTCTGGGGCAACCCCACGACCATGGGAAGGGTTTGGGGAGGCAGGGCTCCCTGGAGTTGGGGAGGTGACTCGCTCCCTGGAGTCTTGTTTAGAATCAGATTCCACCCTGGTGATAAAGCCAAGCAAGGGGCACAGGGCACCTGGGGAGGGCTGTGGCTATGGAGGTGATTTCCTGGCTGATGCCCCCAGCCCAGCGAGAGGCCGTGCGGTGCCTCCCCAGGCTGAGATTACCGCAGGGGAAAAGGGTGGGACACGAGTCTGGCTCTTCCTCCCCCTCCCCAGGTCAGGGCTGTAAATTGGCGCAGCCTTTCTGGGCATAAGGAAAAATCCCAGCGGCTGCCAAGCCAAACACTTGGGCTCTCCAGTGCTGAGCCGTGGCCAGACAGCCTGGGCCTGTGTCCAGCCTGGAACTGGCTTGGCGCAGCCTCCCCGAGCTGCAGCTTTAATGGGAGGCAGCGGAGAAGCAGCAGAGAGTAATGAAAGGGAGGAATGTCTGTGACATTCTTCTAAAAAGGAAAAATGTGGAGTTTCCAGTCAAACCGAAAGACTTATTGGGTTCGCTGGGAGGCTAAGTCCAGCTCCTCAGGACAAACTGCTAGATAAGGAAAACAATTTAGTCCCCAGTAATATTCACTTCAGGATGGCGCAGGCTCCGCCAGAATCTGTTTTGACTGTGCTGTGCTCATTGATTTTTACTTTTCTCCCCAGACCTGCAGCAAGCGTGGTCCTGGCAGGCCCCTTGGGAGATCTGGGACGGGTGGCTGTGCCCTGCTCCGTGGCCACCAGCATGGGACCTCTGGGAGGCACCCCAGATTTGTGTCAATGCTGGTGGGTACAACTGCAGCCCGGTTCTGCCCCTGCCACAGGCACCTCTAAAACCAGCCCAGCAGTGGGGTAGTCGTAGCTGGGGGAGGGAGAGGAGGCAGGAGGTCACCCAGACCCTCTGCTGAAGGTTCCAGCCTACTGTGGCCCATGACCAGCAGAGGCTGTTGGGGTGAGTGACTGAATGACACCAGGGATCTGGGTGCTACCCGAGGCAGGGCTGGGAGAACAAGCCTGTGTTATGCTGGACACCAGGAAGGTGACAGCTTAGACCTTGGTGTGGGAAATTCTGGAAGAAAAGCCAGTTCCTGTTAAAATGAGGCACTCCTAGGTGCAAAACCTCTCCTTCTCCCCCTGGAGAATGCACCATGGGGTCCCCTGAGCCTCTTGTGGGTTTGGGCTGCTTGTAGCAGTTTCCCTGCATTGTGGAAAGGGTTTGCCCATGCAACCTATGCTTGGCACTGCCTGAGGTGTCTGGTGAGCTCTGACCTGGCAGCTGCTGCCTGTGCTGGCCAGCAGCCCCCGGTGTCAAGGCAGAGAATCCATCTCCTGTGGTCAGCCTAGGCAGGGTTTGCAGCACACTCAGGTTAGTGGCAGGCTGGTTCCGGGGCTGTGTTTTATTTCAGGTCTGCCTGCTGGCAAGCTTGCTCTGCACCCTTCTGGGGCTGCTTTACCGCTGCAGCCAGCACGCTCTGCTGTGCTGGAGGGCACATGAGGGGTGAGCAAGTCCCACGCCCTGGGAGGTCCTGTCTGCTTGGGAAAGCAGAGGGCAGCCCCGGAGCAGAAACTTGGAGTGCCTTGCAGGAGCAAACAGTTGATTGCAACAATAGCCAAGCATCACACACACCTTCCCTTGCTGGTCTGACAGTGCCGTGCAGAGATGAGGAGCTCTGGATGAGGAATGGGCCAGGGTGACCAAGCTGTGGGCCTGACTGGGAAGGGTAAGTGCTGCCTATCTTGGCTCTCTTGAAGGTGTTTGACATTTTGGCCAGAGAACCTGTAGCTGATAGCATGCATTATGTGGATTACAAATTGGCTTCACAACAGATTTCAGAGCGCGGTCATTAATGGTGGTGTCACTTCCCGCAGCGTTCCCGAGGAGCATTCTGACATGATTTAATGTGTGATCTAACAACAGTGATGATAAAAAACCTTTGCTAGTAGTGTCTGCAGGTGACACTGAGTTGGTGGTGTTGTAAACAGCCAGGGCTGAGCTGTGAATGTCCTGGGTCAATGGCCACAATCCAACCCAATGTGATGCATCGCCAAGAAGCTAAATAAATGCAGAGGAACCTCCTTGAAAGTGAGGTGGGGACCCCTGGTCCCTGGGGATGGGATGCCTCCACACAGCTCTGAGCCACCAACAGGTGTGGGGTGATGTCTGTGGGCTGGCAGAAAGATGTCACTAGAGAGGTGGCAGACAGGGGTCTCGTGGTGCTGGGGCTCAGTTCTGTGCTGGGTCCAGTTGTCACTGCTGGGGTCTCAGGCTGGACCCTGGTATTGGTGCTGTGAGGGTCAGGCACTGCTCCCCTCTGCTTTTGCTCTTGGGGGGGATTGCTGCTCATTTTGGCATGCTGAGTGTCCCCAAGGGAACTGGAGCTGGAGACCAGTCCCTGCCTTTGTGGGCATCCCTCTAAAGCTGGGAGGCTCAGGTCTCCTTCAGCCTGGCCACGGGTACCTTGGGGCTTCCCCCCTACCCCCTGCCATGTTTTCTCCTGGGTGTCCCTGTCTCCTGTGTCCCTGTGCCTCTGGTTCTTGGCTCCAGTCACCTCTTCCTTGCAGGTTCCTGGGATCCTGCTGGATGCTGCTATTGCCCGTGCCAGCCTCCCAGGCTGTAGACAATGAGCCAGGCCATGGGTTTGGGCTGTGCCTGTGTCTGAGGAGAGCCTTCTCTGTGTTTATTGCTTGTGTTGGTGATTCCTTGCCAGCACTTGTACTTGCAAATCGCCCTCTCACTGACAAATGGATGCACATCACCAACACCCTACAAACAAGACATGATACAGATAAGAGTCGGTGGCCTGTGCAGATGCTGATCCCCTGATACCAACCTCTCCATGCATCAGACCCATCCTTTTCAGGAGATAATCTCTCAAGCCTGTGATTTGCTCCATCCACATCACTCCTGTCCACACCAGCACTTGTTTTTGGTGAAAACACAGCATGAGCAGTGGTACCTGAGCTGCAGGAGGGACTGCAGCTTGGGCAGTGCTGGCACTGCAGGCCTGGCCTCCAGAATGAGTGGCTGTGTGGGTGCTGAGCCCTCACAAACTCCTCTCTGGGAGGCTTGCTATGCCCTCTCCCACCTCCCTCTGTCATCCCTCCCTTGCTGGGGCTATGCTGTAGATTTGTATGGTGTTTAGATGAGGCTTTTCAACGTGTGGCTGAGTTTTGAATTTTACTCCTCTGCAACCCCAGCTGCCAGTCAGGGATGGTGAAATTCTCTGTGCTTCCAAAGCATGGACCACGTACATGGACAAAACAGTTGTGTTGTGCTGTGTCAGCTCCCTGGTGCAGAGGGAAGCTCTCTCCGTGCTGTTACCTGTGCCCCCTGGGAGGAGGAGAGGGTCTGCAGATCGATCCCTGCCTCCATCTGAGGTGTCCCTTGTTGCCTGCAGCAGAGGGGAGCAGGACCTGCTTCACAGCCTCTATCAGCTGGGGGACAGAGAGGAAGATCTAAGTATGACAATATTCCCTCTGAGGGCAATTACTCTCAGCAGGCACCAGCTACAGCATGAATTCTGGCACCTTGGACCCTGCTCTTCCTCCCCTGGTTGCTCAGAGGGTTTGTCTGCAGCAGAAAGTGAACTCCCTTGCTGGAAGCCCGTGTAGCCTCAGCGATAGCTACAGGGATCTCATCAAGCAGGAATTTCTTGGCAGGGGATAGGACCTGTCTGCCATATGGTTTCCATGTTCGGAGCAGAAGGTGATCTGTGGAAGTGGAAGGGAAAAAAAAAAATCTGAACTCCTGTGGTTGATTTTTCACTTGAGACTAATTGTTCAGCGCAGCTCTGGGGAGGCACCGGGGACAAGCCTGACCCTCGGCCAGCAGCAGCTCCTGGGGCGTTCCACAGAGGAACGCCTCAGCACCTCCTCGGGAGTGCTCTCGTTGTCAGGAGGTTTTGTGTTTTGACAGCACTGATATCTGTTTGAAGGGCGAGACAATAAAAAGTGGAACTCTCCGGAGTGTAGAATGTACAAATAATTGTCACGTCCTGCCCGGCTCCAGCTCCTGCTGCCCTCCCTGCCCGCGCCGGCAGCGGGAGAGGCTCATCCTGACAGTGCCTAATGGAAAGGGTGAGCGGCGGCTGGGCGTTGGTGGATGTCATCTTTGGGGCTCTCTCTGAAAGCCTGGGGTTTGTTCCCCACACACACCTCAGCCTAGGAAAGCTGGGCAAAGCTTGTTGTGATGAGTTGCTTTGTAGGACAGCCTCTGTCTGCCAGTCCTGAGGAGGTGGAACCAGGGACCGGGTTAGGGAACTTGTGTGCTCTTGGAAGACTGAGAGGGGATTTAATAAATGTTTATAAATATCTGAGGATGTCAGGAGACAGGCTCTGCTCACTTGCTCCCTGGGATAGGACAAGGAGCAATGGATGGAAGCTGTAGCACAGGAGGTTCCACCTCAATACAAGGGGGAACTTTTTTCCTGGAAGGGTCACAGAGCACTGAACAGGTTCCCCAGGTTCTTCTTCTCTGGAGACTTTCAAGGCCTGTCTGGATGAGTTCCTCTGTGACCTGAGCTAGATTGGATGGTCCTGCTCTGACGGGGTTGGACTGGATGATCTCTTTGGGTCCCTTCCAATCCCTGACATCTGTGATCCCACCTTTCCCCCGTGCCTGCTGGTGAGCCACTAGAGGATGTTCTTGGGAACATAATGTTACTTCCAAATCCTCTGACTGGACAGATGAACAAGCCTGATCTGCCCCCCTGAACTGTCTGTCACAGCAAAAGGTCCATTTACTCAGAGCTGGAGCCAGGGTTGACCTGATAGTGTGTGCTCAAGGTGTTGGAAGCATGGGAATGGCTCGGCTAAAGAAGCAGTAGAGCTCTGTAGCAGCTGGTGTGGCAGAAGGGGTTTGTTCCCTGAAGGGGACCAGCCAGGGTTCAGAGCAGGTTCAGGCTGTGAACCTCCCCACCAAGAGACTGGCAGAAGTGTGGTGACCACACACTGCAGAGCTGGGTGTGAGGGCTCGGCAGCCCTCCTCTGCCTGAGTTAGATCTGCTCAGGGAGGGTCTGGTCTGCAAGCTGCAGCTTCCAACTGGCAGCAGCAAGGCAGCATAAATGGCTAAGCAGATGCAGAAGAAAAAGTCTCTCTGCCTCAGAGACAAAGACACTTGCTACTCTTGAGCAAATATTTAGGCCATTTCTCTTGCTAAGCCCATCACAAGTGTGCAGGCTGCAGAACCATGACCCATGGTGTCCTCAGGTGTGAAGTCCTTAGAGGGAGGCTCAAAGCCCCACTGAGGCCATGGGAACTGGTGGAGACCTGTGGGGAAGGGACACAGCCCCTGTGTGGGAGCAGTGGTACTAGAAACTGTCCCGGGTAAGGTGTGTGAGCCTGGAGGCTGTCTTCTGTCTCCCAGTTGTCCATGCCTACACCTAAGGGGATGGTTGGGCTGCTGCTCTTTGCTGTCATTGCCATCCCCCTGTACTGGGTGTTGCTGCTCAGCCAGCCTGCTGAGCAGCAGCCTGCCTAAGGCTGTCCGAAGTCAGCAGCAGGAGCCAGGGATATCTCGTGTGGGGCAGGTGCTGGCTCAGTGCCTTCAGGAGTGTGCTCATTCCTTTAACCCCTTTGGGGCAGTGCCTGTGCCTTGTCTCTTTCCAACGTCCCACAGGCCAGCAGTGTGTCGGTGCTGTGCCCTGGCATAGCTGCCTCTGCCTTGGGGTGCAGTGAAGCGACGGCTGGAAGGTGCTGTGAGAGCAGAAGCAGCCCCTGTCCTCTGTGGGTCTGTGACAAGCTCAGTGGCTCACTGAGTGTCTGTCTCTGATGGAAGTGCTGCTGATCAGGAATAGCTGAGGGGAGCCAAACAAAGAGCAGTTGGTGTTTGGATTCTTTCAGCGTCTTTGCAGTGTTTCTGTAAAGGCACGGAGTGTTTTCAAACATGAAACGTAACATCAAAACAGTGAAAGTAGATCAGAATGTTCTGTCTTGAGCTTCAAACAATACCCTGGAAATTTCCAAGTCTTTCCTGTTTGTCCCACTGCTCACTGGCCTCCTCTCTCTGCCATCCTTCTGCTGTTTACGATGGCAGAGCGATTTGATTTTTCCTACTCACAGGCATCGATCTGGAGGCATTTAGCATATTTTGCTAAAATAGTCTCTCTCCAAAAGTTTCCTGGTGTGCTCAGGCAAAGTGGAAACATTCTGGTGGCTTCAGCCGGCTCCCTGGAGCAGCCCAGAGCCCTCCTGCCATCCATCCCCTTCTGGACGCTGGCAAGGCACAGCCTGGCCAGACTCTACTCATGGAGCCACCAGCTCCTGCCAGAGCTCAGCTCCAGTAGTTCAAGCCGGGGACCCAAAACCTCTCCCAACTTGAGGTCAGAAGAAAGCAGAGCTCCCTCCTGCTCTAGTTCTGGCAGGCAGATTCCATCACTGCACAAATATTTTGGCAATCAGCAATAATGGGAAAGGAAATGCAGAAATGTCCAGTCCGGCAGGAATTCTCTGAACTGGGCTGCTCTGAGCAGGGTGCTGGGGCTGGGCTGGGCTCAGCTTGGAGTGGCCCTCTCTGGCCCATGGCAGTGGCCTGGCCTGTGCCATGCTCAGAAAGCCTTGCCCAGCCTGGCTGCTCACTCTTGGTGTTTATGGCCTTGGAAGGGCAGCAGTGTGTGATTTGTACCCAGGCTACTCTCCATGGAAGTGTTTCGTGCTTTAAGTGGTTGCAGCAGTGTGGGATGTGTGTGT
This sequence comes from Ramphastos sulfuratus, assembly GCA_013399055.1. NCBI lineage: Eukaryota > Metazoa > Chordata > Aves > Piciformes > Ramphastidae > Ramphastos > Ramphastos sulfuratus. Next base: position 13,220 of record WBNM01023416.1, read on the forward strand.
ACTCTGGTATCTATAAACAGAGCAGCTCAAGAATGCCTTGATACCAAAGGTTGTTTTTGGCTTTTGATCAAATACTTCATGTCAAGTTTTTTTTCTTTGCCTTTTTTTTTTTTTTCTTTTTGAAAAATATTATTCAGCTGCTGCAATTGAGGGAAAGCAAAGGGAAGGGAGAAAGGAACCTCTTGCTCCTGTGATTCTCTGAGTTCAGAGGAAGGATTTCCAGTCTTTGGAAGCAGGAGAGCTGCAGCTCGCAGAGATGGGGGCTGTGGCACTGTGGGTGAGGGGCTGCAGAGACAGGCAGGGAGAGCTTGAATCCTCAGCCTTTGGGAGAGGCAGGATCTTTGTAGCAGTTCCAGAACCAGGATGGCTCTGGAGTGAAGCCCTCAGAACCGACACCCTCATTACTACAGCCCACCCAACTGAGCTGGTTGTGGCAGCACCACACTGCTGGTGCCAATGCCACCATCGTGCCAGGCTCTGGGGGAAAACTGGTTTTCTCCCACTGTCACCAGCACGTGGTGGGCAGGACTAGACAGTGGGGTCAGTTGGAGCAGGGGCTGCAGGGACAGGGTGACATCCCTATCCTGGGCACTGCTGGCCCCTCCCTGGGAAGCAGGGGCCCAGCCTGAAGCCACCCACAAGCAGAGTGACTTTTCCAGCAGTGCTTAGCTTGTCTCTCGAAGGGGTTATTGTGGCACCACACACAAATATCCATTTCCCTGGTGTGGGGATTCTTGTGTTTCATGCTCTTTTGGTATTCATTTCAGTTTTTCTTTATCATTTCTAAGGTTCATGCGTTTCTAATTGTTCTGAATACCATGCTGAAATTAATAGTTCTATGGTTGGTTTATTACATTTAGTGAAATTATGTGCATGTAATGTTTGCCAAGAAAAGACGCAGCAGAGACTTTAATCATGTAAAGATGATAATTTAGTTGTTACACTTGTTGAAATGATGGGATTAATCTTTTAAAAGTTTGCAAACTAAGGGAGAGCTGTGCGACGTTAATTGAGTGAGGCGAGCAAGGCAGCGAGGGCCTGATCCTGCCCTTGCTGCTGTCGTGGTGCCAGGGGAATGGGGTATGGGATGGCTTTGTCATTGTGGGAGTTCTTGTTATTCAGGCCAGAGCTTCCTCTGAGCAGCTCACAAGAGCCTGAACTTCAGTGTGCTTCATGTCTCGCTGCTGTCTCTATGGTTTCTACTGAGGAGGTCATAGGTTCTGCACGGAGAACAAAAATGATTCACAGCTCAGAAATTCCCCATCTAGAGTGAGTGCTTTTGGTACCAGAATAAGCCATCTGATGTTCCAACCCCAGCCCTCTGTCTGCTGGAGGGACAGTCCTTGGGGCAGATGAGTGCTGGGGTCATCATGGCTTTACCCATGGGTGGCAGGCAGGATGTGGGAACACTGGCATTGCCACCCTTAGGGGTGCCTTTTCACCTCACAGAAGTATCTCCTGAAATCCTCCACTGGAACCCCCTGTAGTTCCCTCCTGAAGCTCACCAGCCCTTCTGAGGTAGGGAATCAGAGTTCTCAGCAGGCCAACACCAGGGCTGCTCCCATGGACTGAGGAGTGTCCAGAGAAGGGCAGCAAGGCTGGTGAGGGGCCAGGAGCACAGCCCTATGAGTAGCAGCTGAGGGAGCTGGGGGTGTGCAGNGTTCAGGGATGAGACCCACCCACGCCGTGGGCAGGTGCCCAAATCCTTCAAGCTGCTGTGCTTGCAGCAGCTGATGTTTGGGAGAAAGGGTTGAGGGCTGGAGGCAGCGGCCATAGGAAACCTCCAGAGGGTCCTGCAGTGGAACTCGCAGCTGCTGGCTCTGCACAGGTTTGCCTTTGCTGTCCTGGATATCATTTCATGTGTGCTGGTGGTGGGGGTGGGGAAATCTGATTGTCACTTCAGCCTGAATCTCGCAGAGCGTTTTGCAGCAGATTGTCAGGAAGGGAGAGAGAAATGTAAAATAAGTCTTGTTTACTATAGATGATGATGTGGCAAAATAACAGCCAGTTCTGAGGAGTTTATGACAATAATCATGAATATGTTTTATAAATGTGGAGCAATGTGGAGTGGACTCAATTCTGGGTGAATTTAAATAATATGGCTTTGTGCAGCACAGCCTAAATCAAACGGCTGTAATTTATGCTGAAATGTACTCCAGGATGCATTTATTCACAAGTATGTGCTGATTGTAGCATTGTGCCTGATTTATGGTGCTTTACTTTTTCATATGAAAATCCCTACCAAAAATAATATTTAGTCTCCTTTTATTTAGGGAGCCCCAGCGGTTTCTGCAGGCACAGGGGCAGAGGATCTCTCATCCTTCCCTCGGTTTCCTTGGCAGCTGGTCCAGGCCAAGGGTTGGATGTAGCTCCTGGATGTCAGCAGTGATGCAGGAGCAGCTCTGGAGCCTGCAACCCCACTGTGCAGTGATGCAGAGAGTGACCATCACACTGGGAGCCTGGCTGAGGTTAGCAGGAGCAAGGTAATGGAAACTATTCCCTGGTCCATCTCCAGATTGTCAGCGAGTGCCGGTGGGTATCAAAAGTAGGTCAGGTGAGAGTGACTTTGCCCCTTGTCCTTGTGATTTGTTTGGCAACTGATGGTGATGTGGTGGAGGAAGGCATAGGGATTCATTTAGACCACAGAGCTGCAACTGGGGGGGGGTTCAGATCTGCAAGCTCTCTCCTGCCCCATGAGCGGGCTGAGATCTGATTGCCTCTGACACCTTTGTTGCTCTCCCCTAGAGCATCCTGGCTGGTGACCCTGTGGGCCAATGTGTGGCTCCTGCACCTTTCAGATCTCATTAAACTGGACCCTTCATGGCTCCTGCCTCAGGCTCAGGGCTGGCCTCAGGGATGGTGCCTGCCAGGGCCACACTCCTCATGGTCCCTTGGGCATCACAACATGTAAGTCCCTCCTGGCAGGATCCTGCCAGTGTCTCCATTGTGGTGTTGAACCCTACAGGTGACCCTGCACCCTTGTCTGCCCACCATCACTACCAGGGCAGGGCACAAGGCTGCCTTGGTGTGAGCCTCTGCCCTGCACTAGCTCTTGCAGTGCCCTGGTGGTCACACAAAGGTTTGGGCATGAAGAGCAAAACTGCACTGGGCACCAGCTATGCATCCCTGCCATGACATCTGTGCATTGGACAACTGGGAGGGTGCCCTGTGCAGCCTGGGGCCCATGTCCCTCTTCTGGTGAGGGGCCAAGTGCTACACCATGGAAATGCCTCAGGACATGGAGGGGCTGGCTGATGTGCCTGGAAGCAGCAGTGGATCTCCAGCTCCATGGCCTCACATCTCCAGTGTGGCATCTCCCCTTGCTGGTGGTTAATAGCTTTAATTTCAGAGGTGAAATTTTAATTGCAGCTGTTGGCTATGCTAGACTGTGCAGAATTGGTGCTGGTGTTCTTCTGACACTCTCCAAGCAACTTGAGCCCGTGCTGGGCATTGAGGAGCTGATGGTAGTTGCCACCTCTGTGCTTAGGCTTGCCATCCCCACCAGCCAGCCTGTCCCTAGTAAGGTCTTTGGTAGCCATTTGTTAATTGACAGGCCTGTGGAAAACTTCTGCCCCTGTCCCACGTGTGAGCTGGGTAAGGCTGGCATGGGCAGAGGTGAGGTGATGGCTCCTCACCCAGCAGAGCCTGGCCTGGTGGCCCCAGCAGCATTCCTTCAGCAGCTGTGGTGCCTGTGACGTTCTAACTGGGTGTGACAGTGTCCCCTGGCACAATTAAGCTGAGAACCTTCATTTATCATCTCTACCAAAGGCGAGTGCCAGACCCCAGGCTCCTGCTCCTGTGCTTTGTTTGTTGGAAGGCACAGGAGAGGTTTCTGCCGTCAGACAAGTGGAAAGGTTTGGGTAATCCTGGCCCTTGCGCTTTATCTCCAGAAAGCATCACAGCTCTGGCCCTGCTAGAAAAATGCAGCATTCAGAGAAGCAGAAGAAAGATTTATTTAAAGAGCATTTGAAATCCCCAAATAAATCATCTCCTCTGGTCATGGGTCCCAAGCTGTCCTGGGAGTGCGTGGCCAGGAGGAGAGCTCAGACCCAGCAGCTCTGCTTCCAGGGGTTCAAAATGAGCTGTGCTGAAAGTTTATCAGTGATTTATTCTGCAGAGAGGCTGCAGTTGTAATCCTCCTTCCGGAAAGTTTCAGCACCATTGTTTTGAATGATAAGAGCTTGTTGTAGCAACCCCTGTCCCTAAACACTTGGAACTTCTCCTTTAAATAAACATGCAACTTGCAAGCAACATGCAGCTCCAATGTGTATCCTATTAAAAGCTGGCAGAGCTGGAGCCCTCCCGGCTCTCCTGCCAAGCTCTGGGATACAGTAGCATTTCTACTCCAGAGCAATAAATTTCTGTAGAATGAAGGGCCATAATATTTGCCATTTTTAGGGGAAACTCTGCTTGGTGAGGCAGAGAGATGGAAAATATTCCTAAGAAACAGGACACAGAGGAAAGCAGGTAAATATTTAGGTTGTTAAGGTTGCATCTGCCTTACACAGGGCTGAAGCTCTCTCTCCTCACTCTTGTTTTGAAGGAGGGAAGGAAACATCTCCCAGCACTTCCAAAGAGAGCCTCATGGTGAGTCACCCAAAGAGCAACTGGTGCTAAACCTGCTCCAAACCAGACTGGGAATTTCCTCCCCGCCCCTTGCCCACACCTGACAGTGCAGGGTGGACTGGGTGAGACCTCCCCAGCTGTCGATTGCCCAACTGCAACAGAGAGATCTCCATCAAATACTAGACCTGGATTTCATGTTGGGCTCAGGCTGGCTTTGTGGGTGCCAGGGAGAGGAAGGTGATGAAAAGAATGATGCTCAGAGGGCAGGGAGGCAGAGCAGACCTGGGCTGCAGTGGTGGGTGAAGAAGTCTTGCAGCACAGACAGACAGCAGTGGCTGTTGTGACAGAGCAGGACCCACCACTGCTCCTTGTACCTGGCTCTGCAGCACATCTCTACTGAAAGGCCACAGTGGTCTCCATGAGTGTCTGATGGCAAATCCCTTAGAGCCAGATCTACCCTTCAGCAGTGGTTGGTCACTGGGATGCAAGCTGGTGCCCAAGGAACTTTGAAGTGACCTTCACCATCTGAGCAGGGCGAGGATGTCCCTGGGCACAGCAGCCCACACCTTTGCTGTGTGCGCCATGTGGGAACCTTCTCGGTCCCTGTCCCTCCTGCACTAGGAGGGCTGGTGGCTGCTGTGCTCTGACCTGTCTTACATTATGAAGGGAACTTCTAGTGCTGTCCTTAAGTTTTCTAATTAGCTCACAATTAATTACAGGGTCTTGATGTTTCTGCTGGAAATTAGCTGGCAAAGCAGCCTGCCATTATCCGGAATTTGCGGAATTAAACTCTGAATTCCAAAATAACTTCTTCATTAATAATTTTGATTTTTCCAGACATTACACAGAAACACTGGTGATTAGCAGAAGTGTGATGTGTTCTCATTCATAGTATCCCTAATTAGCAGTAATTTAGTCATTAACTCTTTGGTGCAGATGAGCAGGGAGAGGACTTGGAGAGCGCTCACTGCTTTTTTGCCTGATGTACTTTGGTCTTGTGGCCCAGGGAAACTTCATCTGCCCAGACCCTGGTTTGCAGGGAAGCCTCAGCTTTTGTGCAGGCAGGGTGACAAAGACAAGCTGCCTGCAAGGTGACACTTCCCTGTGCCAGGCAAAATCCCACATGGCTCCTCAGTACCCTCCCCAAGGTGTGACTGGACGTGCTGGTATTGCTCTTTAGCTTCAGCCTGGTGGTTGGGGCTGAGGCATCACTTTCTTCATTGATAGCTCATCTGGAGTTCAAGTGGGCAGGAAGCTGGCCCTCTGCCTAGGAGAATTTGTCACAAGATTAAAGAATTAATGAGCAAATACAATATATTAAAGAATGAGGGATTTTGCTAACCTCTTACCTTGTCCTACCCTTAATTGCCTTTAAAAATCATAGGATGCAATGAATTATCATTGATTTTTCTCAATACCTTTTATTTCTGCAGAAGCCAGATAAATGGTGGCAAGAGGTGATGGTTCAAAGGGATTCAGGAGATCTATGAGGTAGGCAGGATCGTGGACATCACCCCAGGCTTGGCTTCTCTCTGGTCCTCTGGAGCTTTGTGCCTCCTCTGCCCACCCAGCTGCCCAGGTGGATCTGCCCCTGTGGGTTTGGCACTGAGCTGCTGTGGTGGCACCTTGCTTGTGGTGGTGCAAGGTGCTGATAGTGTGTGGGGTGCTGCCACTGTGCTCTGGGGGCAAGATGGATTGGGGGCTAAGGGTGCTGCTTGCTGTGCAGATTTATGTCTCTTTTGGAGAAGTCAGGTTGGTGACTTCTGTCCAAAGCACGTTGTCCCAGCTTTGGCTTTGATCCTAAATCTGATATTTAGGGCAATGTGGTATCTTCTAGAGCTGGTGTAGGGCAGAGATGGAAGCTCTCTGTTGCCTCCCACAGCCCATGTGTCCTGTGTACCTCCACAACCACAGCCCTGTGGGCAGGGTGAGAACCTGCCATCCATAGCTCAGCCTTAGCTCCTGCAGGACCTGAAAGCTGCTGGGGTTGGGATGTAGCTCAGCCTTGGCTGCCTTGGGGCTGGGGGAGCAGGTCCAGGAACCTCAGGCACCTGGTTTGCCACTGTTTGCCTTCATCCTTCCCAAGCCCTCATGGCAGTGCAAGCTGAGTTTCTGTGTTCAGCCCCAGAGAATGGTGTAGGGACAGCACAGGGACAGTATGGGATGGCATGAAGACAGCAGGTAGAGTGGCTTGTCCTAGCTCCCAGACCCAGCAGCCAACCATGTCCTGGTCTGTGAGGGGTTTCTGCTGCCAGCTCCACCAAAAGCCTTCACTCTGCAGTGTCCCCACACTAGGATTTGGTTTCATTGATCCAGAGAAGGACACTGATGCCATTGTCATCCTGGGGTATTCCAGTCATGGCTCCTGGTGTCACCCCACGGCAGGGCTCAGCTCAGACCCTTCCTCTGCTCTCTGGATGTCCCCCCATAGCCACAAACAAATGCTGAGTGTCCACTGGCAGACCTTGGAGGTGATGGAGTCACCATCTCTGGAGGTCTTTAAGAAAAGATTGGATGTGACACTTGGTGGCATCATGGTTTAGCTGATGATGTGGTGTTAGGTCAGAGGCTGGACTTGACGATTTTTTCCAGCCTCGATTCTCTGGGAGGCCATTGAGGAAGAACCTTTAAGAGCCTGCTCAAACATGCCCTCCAGCAGTTTGAAAGAGCAGGAAGAAGTCCTTCCTGGATTGTTAAGAGTAACTTTGCCTGCTTTTTGGTGAACAGAGAACATTGCAGGGGAGAAGAGTTTGTGCAAGAATTGGCAAAAGATGAGGAGGGTGAAGCTGAACTGCCAGAGGTTTGTTGGTGACAAATTTATTCACAGGCTGCACGAAAGGTGCTGAAAAAGCTCTTGAGGAAGCAGTTTGAGCCTTGCATTTCAGGTACAGAACAGAGCCATTGTGGTAGGAGGGGGCAGGAGCACTGCTGTGGGGGGTTAAACATGGCAGTGCTGAGTGTGGTGGGAAGTGCCCGGACTGAGCCCCGGGTGTGGGGCTGGTATATGGAGAGGCTGCAGGAAGCTCAGCAGGTCCTCAGGAGAGGCACTGGGTTGACTTCAGGCTGCGGCAGATGTGTGCAGTAAGAGGGATGTCAGCGGCTCCCACCCCTTGGGTTGTTTGGAAGAAGGCAGGCAGGGGCAGGTGGAGTCCCCAGGCTGCTTGCTGGGGAGCAGAGCCCTCTCCTCAGAGGAGCCCTGTCGAGGCTTCAAGCACAGACCTGGGATTTGTATCAGGAATCGACACAGAAAAGCCCTCAGGTCTGATCTCCTGCTTCACACAGGCCAGATGAGCCTGAGGATCCCTCTGGCCTCAGCTCTGTGATCTGTGCTTAGGAAACACCTGGCAGCTTGACTGGCACCACTGGGAAGGGACGGGGGCAGGAGTATTTCTGCACTGAAGCTCAGCTCCCAGGGCTGTCCACGGGGGTAGCCCCAGGCAAGGAGTAACCTCTGAGTTTACCAAGCTCACAGATGGAGCGTTCTGGTGAGGAGCAGCAACAGGCTGTGCTCACACTTGTGGTTCCAGCCTGCACAAACTTGTGGCTGCCCACTTGATGGCTTAGCTGGCTTCTGAACTGGGAAATCTGGCATGCCTGGACAGCTTTCCAGGTGGGACCATGCTCCCCTCCAGGGCTAGCAGCATCTCCAGAACTACCTGGCTGGCTGGGTTGTGCATGACCCTCCCTGCATCAGAGCCCCCTGCTTCCTGCTAGGTATTTCTGGAGGCTGCTTGGAAAGCCTGGGTCAAGAGCAGCATGGCCAGCAGGGCAAGGGAGGGGATTCTCCCCCTTTGCTCTGCTCTTGTCAGACCCCACCTGGAGTACTGTGTGCNTCATTTTCCTGCAAGCTGTTTCAGAAGGCATCACCCAGCCAGTCACATTTCTGTGCAGCATCTGTCAGCTTTCTGCACCTCAGCAAGCTTCAGACAGGACCATTTATAGTTGCAATAATGCTTTCTTCAGAGCTGGCTTATGACAACTTCCATCTCTCTGTTTTGCAGATATGATGAAATTTGAATGTGTCGATGGAAGCCTGGGTGGAAGAATTGTCTTGTGTCCAGGATGAATATTCTAATGGAGAATAATACTCAATAAAGGCCAAGACAGGTGTGTTCTCCTTCTTGGGATCCCTAATTGCTGCTGTGTGACCAGAATGTGTTATGTCCTCTTAAACATCTTCCCAGTGGCTTCCTAGATTTATTACTGTTCCAACCTACTGAACATTTGCTTAAAAAGAATTTAAATTAGGCCTTGCACTGGTCTTTGGCAGAAGGTGGATCTTGCTGCCACCTGCAAATTCCACAGGCAGAGAAGGCACCAGTCAGAGGGCAACTTAAATGTTAACTCTGGTTTTGGAAACACCTTGGCCCCTGCAGCTGGGTGCTTCAGAGGCATCAGGATCTGTTGGTTACTCCTGGTTGCTCAGAGAGTTGGATGGTTGCAGAAGTCCTTCCACTTGCCTCTAGTGACTAAGCATGGGGACCATGGAAGTGGTCTGAGTGGAAAAAAGAGTGATTCAGAGATCTGGTTGATGATGCTGCTGGCCTCAAGACAGTGGAAGAGAGGCAGACTCCCCTTCAGCCTCCATCCTCAGAAGTGCTGACCCAAAAACCTGTCCCAGAGACATTTATCACCATCTTGGAAACAGCTTGAAAACAATAATATGGATTTTGCCTTCCTGTGACTCCACTTCCCTCAGCTTTTCACCCTTTCCTGCTAATCTCAATTCTTTGGCAAGGGTCAAAGAATGGCAGGGAGAGAGATGAAGGTAACCCTGACTTCTCTTCCTTATGGCCCCATCCCTTTGGACAGTCCTGACACCCTCCTCCACGCTGCTACTTGCTTGAGCTTTGTAAAAGCATGGGCTGGAACCTCTTGTTCTCCTAGTTTCCTGGCCTTCTTTTTTCTCAACTCTCCTGGTTTCCCTCCTTTTCCTGGCTGTTTTCCTAATCTGCAGACCCTGGGTTTGTAGTTTTCCCAGCACTCTTCCAATTTCCTTGGCAATTCTGCTGACGGTGCAGGCGAGCTCAGGTCTCCCAGCAGACCACCTGGGGAACAGGAAACACTCTGAAGCTCTGGATTAACTGAAAGACCATACTTAGTTCCCCCTTGACTTCTCCATTTCCATCTCCTGGTCAGGCTTTGGGCCTTTAGTCCTTGCAGCCATAATGGTGCTCACAGATGAAAGTGGCTGGAGGGAAACTGGGGAGCCCTGCACGCCAAGGAATAAGTGTCTCTTCCTCTGGAATAGCCTGGGAGCTACAGTCAGGCTCTCAGACAAATCCTCCCACTTTGCTGGCATCTAGTTTGACCCAAGCTCAGCTTTCTGAGGCCCTGCAGAGCAGGAGTAGTGCTCATGAGGCAGCTCCTCCATGGCCTTGAGCCTGCCTTGGGTTTGGCACTGTCTGGTCCCTCGTTCCTCATTGTCACAAGCTCCTGCTCTGCTTCACTGGTGATGCTTTGCTAAGCTAAGGAGCAGTCCTGCACCCACTGTGCCTGCAGACTTGGCAAGGTCCCCCAAGTCCCAGGTGAGGAGTGGAGATTGCATCAGCAACCTCTTTGTGAGATTGAATTGTAAATCTGGGATGCTGTCTGTGCAGAGGAGCTGACAAAACCCTGCTGGTGCCATGCACTTCTAGTGTCAGCTCCCACTGTTCTCCTATTTTCTCCTTCCTCAGCCCTGTTTCTGAGGAACAGCAGAGCACCTCATCCTGGGGGGTACCTGTCCTGGCTTCCCAGAAGATCCAGCACAGCAATTTCAGGGCTTCTTGGAGGGAAAAAAACCCAGAAAATGCATCCAAGAATGGCCCTTGGGGGAGCTGAAATGATGGGCACTTCTAGCAGTGACAGGGCAAGGAGTGATGGGTTTAAACCATAAGAAGGAGATTCAGACTGGAATGAAAGGAGAAGGGTGAGCTTCCTGCAGCTCCTGCCGTGGCACATATCTGCTGGGTGGACATCACTGATGTGTTTCTGCTGACTGCTCCATGATGCGCCTGCTGCTGGTCACTGGGCTTGGGAAGGGAGGCTCACTGCCAGGAGAGGCAGCAGGGATACAGGACTGCAGGAATTAAAGTCATGAGGATGGAACTGGGAAGCTGCAGCTCATAGACCAGTGGTGGGGACAGTGTCTGCTCATGGAGCCCCAGGTTGGAGCTGTCACAGAATCACAGAATTAACCAGGCTGGAAAAGACCTCTGAGATCATCAAATCCAACCTATCACCTAACCCTTCTAATTAACTAAACCATGGCACTAACTGCCTCATCCAGCCTCCTTTTGAACACCTCCAGGGATGGTGATGTGCCCAGGTCAGGGTGTTGCTGTTTTTTAGTGAAGAGAAGGAGGCTCCTTCCATGAGTTGCCTCCTGCAGGAAGGAGCAGGGCACGTGTGCCTGGCATGCCTGGCTGAGGGAGGCAAGATTGGCACCGCGGGCACAGCCCAGCCCGGCCGAGGTTCCTGCTCCCTCCCCAGTGCCTGCAGCCTCAGAAACCAGTAAATGTGCATTAATTAGGGCGTTTAGAGGAGCAGGGGCTCGATGTGTGTGCATCAGAGGGAGATGAAGCACACATCACTTGCCGGCCACGGCAGCCCTGCGAGGCGCGGGCCGGGTGTGGGGTGGCGAGGCGCGGCTGGGCGAGAGGAGATGGCCCTCTTCCCATTCATGTATTTTGTATTATAAAATGACTGTGGTTGCCATGGCAACATAAAGGGAGCAGATCTCATTACCGAGGCCTGGCCACATTATTTTCTCCAAGGAATTTCTTCTTTTCATTATTTTCCTCCAAAGGTCAGTTATCCTCTGAGGCAGGGTGGGAGATTCTGCGAAAGGTGAAGCATATTCATGGCAGAATTCCCCTGGTGGAATTTACAATCATTTTTCCTCTTTTTTTCCTCCTTTTTTTTTTTCCTCTTTTTTTTTTTTTTTTTTAAAAAAATTTTTTTTTTTTTTTTTTAAAAAAATTTTTTTTTTTTTTTTTTAATTATTGTATAAAGGTTTTTTTTTTTTTCTTTTAGTATAACATTTCCTTTTAACCCTTTCTGTGTGAAACTAGGCTGCTCCACACATCAAACCGGGCTGGTGACTAAGGAGCTTTGCGTGGGGATTTTCTGCCAAAGCAGAGCATTAATGTCAAACCCTGCTGCAGAGTCACAGACATCAAAGTGTGGCAGGCTGCATGCCAGCCCTTCTCCAGCTCCTTGTTTGCCTTTAGCAGCTGCACAAACTGTGGGAACTGGTTCAAACTTTGACTGAATCTGTTCCTTTTCTCTCTGTCAGGCTGCTGCTGTCGGCTGTCACCCAGCCCACTGCGGGGAGCTGGCGCTGACCTCACACCAGTGCAGGAGCAGAGACTTTTGTCAGTCGGTGTCCTTACCCAGTTCATCACTGGGAATAATTCAGGTGCTCAGCTCAGCTGGACAATATAAAGCCAAACACAGAGTTAGGAGGTGGCTGTGTGGGTCAGTGTGACCCTCCCCAAGCCCTCTGGCACTAAGCAGTGCCCCTGTGTGCAGCTCCTTGGCATCGCTGCGGTTGGTGCGTAAATGAACCACCACCAGCTCTGCCTGCTCCAGGACTTCACACAGTTCCTTCTCAAAGAAATATTTCCCTTTACCTTGTTATTAAAGCTTTTAAACAAACACCCTCAATGGAACTGCCAGCACTTATTTTCTAAAAACACTCTGGGAGAGCAATGATAACACCCAGCCAGAGGGAGGAGTGCATGGGAGTCTAGCTCTGTGGTGTTACATCCATGGAGTGAGCTGAAAGACCTCGCTAGCTCTCCCCTACATCCCCAAGGAGGCTGCCAAGGATCAAGAAGTTTTTCCAGCCTGGCAGAGTTTTCAAGGATCACTTGTCCTGAGCTCTGAGACACAGCCAGCTGTGCTGAGGGACAGTTCTGTGTTTCCTTATGCAGAGACCTGTGATGTCTCAAAAGGTTTTGTAAGAGGCTGGCTGTATTTTTGTGCCTATTGCTGTGCAGAAATGCTGGTTTGTGCTTCTGCTGCCAGGCATTTGTAAATAATTGTGTGATAGTACATACCTAAAGGCTCTAGAATACCACTTACACCTGCCTGGTGTGCTCCACTTTAATGCCAGGCAGTTGTGTGTGTGTGTGTGTCTGGTGAGCAGGAGGTTGTCCCACCAAGCTGTACAGCACAGGCTGGAAGAAGTAATTAAGTTTGATATCCTGCTGTTATTTTTAATTTCTTTGATTTAAAGTGACTAAGCTTTTAACGAGCCTGATACAATCCTGAAACAGCCCAGAAATTTATCGTGGCTGGGCCCAGCTCTGCAGAAGAAAGTGAAAGGAACTCACAGTGAGCAGGAGAGGCTGTGGAGAGCATATGGTTGACAAGACTTCACTCATTAGTGGAAATCTGCCTGAAAATGGGATCACTTTTTTACTCTCAGCCTCAGTCATGCCAAATGCCAGGATTTCCTGGAATGACTCCTTTGTGTGTGGCAGAGCTGTGCTCAGCTGGCAGCTCAAGAGTTAAGCAGGAGGCAGGTCTGGAAGGCAGGAAAACCTCAGGGTGGAGGCGTGGGATGCATGGAGTGTGGGATGCATGGAGTGTGGGATGCATGAAGTGTGGGATGCATGGAGCGTGGGATGTACAAAGCTGTCTTCCAGGAGCACATGGACATGTCCAGCTGGACATGACTAGGGTGTGGGCCTGCTGGTGTCTGAGGAGGTTCATTTGTCTGCCTTCTGTTCCTTGGGGCAAGAAGTCCTTTTGGTTGGGCTTGAAGAGTCCTCTTCTGCAAGTTTGCTTTCTGACAAAGAGGTGGCCTGTGCTTCTCAATGCCCCTGATCCTCAGGGCACCATTGGCATGGCCCTTCCGATGCCAGCATCCAGGTAGACGTGGCACCTATGGTGAGAGGGGCTGAGCATGATGCTTTGCCTGGGTGCTCAGGGATGCTTGGGACAGGGGTCTTTGCCAAACACATTTGCTGTTGGGAGTTTCCAGGTTCTCTGCTGTGGTCAGTGTTAGAGACCTCATATCCCTCTTATAAGACATTCTTGGTATTGCTCTGAGCAGGGTGAATGTGTTGGGTGCGTGGTGACAGGAAAGGAGACCATTACTGACACCTTGCAGCTTCTCTTGCTCTGCAGTGCCAGACTGGCTGCGTGTTCTGCTGTACGAAGCAGAGGCCGGGGCAGAGGAGTTAGTAACACTGCCCCACAGCAAAGGTGCCTTTTAAGAGTTAATAAATGCTCATGAGCCCACTCCTCATCTGTAAAACCACCAGCAGCAATAATGTTCAGCTCTTCCCACCAGCAGTGCCCATCATTCTTTGGCATTTATGTTCACATTGGCTGCAGCGGAGGCAAAGCCTTTGCCATGGCCAGTGCTGGTACATGCATTGACTTTGAGTTAGTCTGTTTTATAAATCACATTTTGCATGCAAAATGAGTATTTGCATATGCAAATGAGCAGGCATCTAAGTGGCCACGTGTGCCTGCTAATATCTGCTGTGCATGTTGGCTGGTGGCAGCAGTGCCTGGTGAAGAGGAGCTTGTGAGCTGTGCGTAGGCACTGTAGAGTGTGTGGCACCAGGGCAGAGGGCACTCAGTGAACTGAGCTGTGCCTGGGGTGTGGAAAGTGCTGGGGCTTGTGTTAAAAGTGGTCAGCTGAGTGCTGCTGGGCTTCTTCATGGTGCCCCATCAGAGATCATGGCAAAGCCTGGCTCTGTGCTGAGCATGGACGATCTGGCCAAGCTCTGGTGCTCTGACACCATCATGCTTGGGCTGAGCTGCCAGGTGATTTTCAATGTGCCCCAAGTCTGTGGTGTTGGAGTCTGGAATTTTTTCTCTCCCTGATAGCAAGAGCTGCTTCTCTGCACCTGCTTGAGCAGCAGACATGGTCTGTGGTGGCTGTGGTTGGAACCAGCCTCTGACTCGCTGTAGGCACAGGTTGCTCTGCTGGTGCCTGTCTCCTTTGCAGACTTTTCCTTCTCATTCTAATTTTTTCTTTTTCCTGGAGGCTTGTGGTAGGCCAATAACTCACAACAGAAACAGCTCCTTCTGATTAGGATCTGCTCGGGTATTTGTGTATCTTTAGCTCTAATTTGAATGACAAATGCCCAATAGCTGTGATAGAGTGGAGGGAAAGGTCTGCCCATGGCTAGGGAAGAGTGAAGTTGTGTGATAATGTGGGGTCTACACTCACTGCAAACGCGTGGCATGGAGAGAGCTTCTGTGCTCTAGCAAGCCCAGGCTGCTCCTCTTGCTGCCCGTTCTGCCAACCAGGGAGAGGTGAGTCCAGCTGGGCACCAAGCTGCAGCCACAGGCTGTATCCCAGCGGAATGCTGTCCTGTCTCTGTGCTGTGTGGAGAAGCCTGGGGGTACTGTTTTGTTTTTAAAAGTTGCAGGAAGAATATTCAGGGCTTGATGCTGGATCTCCTGTGCTGTCCCACCTTGGGGAAGCTCAGGGCCACCAAGGAGTTTCTGACTCCTATGCCAGGTCTTTCTCCATCCTGTCTCTGGAGCAGGGTATGGGCAGCACCACCCTTGGCAGCTTGGCCAGGGTACAGCTGTGGTGCTGCCAGCTTCAGCTTCTTCCTCTTCAGCTGTCACCGCTCAAGCCTGTGCAGGCTGGGAGTGAAATTCCCAATGCTGAGTCACAGGTTCTGGAGTCAGTGGCTCAGCCTCATTTGGTGGCCTCTGTACCAGGCCAGGCCAGGCTCAGCATTCCTCCTGGTGCTGCAAATGCTGAGCAGATGCATGAAGAGCAGGGATATCTATATCTATCTATCTATATATATATATATATATATTTTTTTTTTTTCATGATGTTGAAGGTTTGTTTTCATTAAGTATTCTGGAAACGTTTCTCTTTGTGCCTGAGTATTTGGGTTATGGAGCATACTGCAAGCTCTGAAATTTGCTTTTTTTATTTAAGTTTTCTCTGACTTGAAAGGCTGGTTTTTATAACAGGTCAATTTCAGACCATTTGATATTGATATATGAAGATCCTCGGGGATTATTGTAATGCATTTTTCATCCTGCTGTGATAGTATCATATAAGGAAAATGGGACTGACTGTTAAGTACAAATTGAAAAAGACATGGTCATTTAAGATAACTCCTTATCTGTATACAAGGAAATGGTATCAGGGAAATAGACCACCAGTTGACAGAAATAAATTTTGCCTCAGGCTCCTCCTTCTCCTCCCCAGCTGCTCGGGCTTTCCCTTCCCTTCCATCCTTCCCTTGATTCAATTACGTTTATCTCCGCTTCTCGTGGGGCTGGATGTGGACCCAGCTGGACACCCCTCTGGGATGCACAGCCCTGGGGCACCCCACAGACACAGGATCCCCCCTCCAGTGCCTCCACCGACCTGCCCCTGCCTGCTGGCATGGCTGGGGCTGCTGGGCTCCACCACTCCTCTTGGGATGAACTCCTGAGAAGGAAACCCAGAATTTATTTGCCTGTGTCTGGATGTGCTGGAGCAAGCGGAGGAACTTAATGAATGATTTCTTTAGTCAAGTGAGAGCTGTTTGTTTTTATAGCCCTTATAAAAAGATAGGAAACAAACTCAATAAGCCAAGTCACACTCAATCCAGTCATATTTTTTTATTCCTGGCATTTTATCTCAACTCACTCTATTTTAATAAGCTATAAATCAGGGCTTATTATGATGGTGTGAGCAGTGGCAGTGGGTCCTCTCCGTGCTCCCTGGGACGACGCTGGGCTGCCAGTACCTTTCTGCAGACATTCTGGGCTTTGCTGGAGAGTCTTCCTCACAGAGAGCTGCAAAACTCATCTGAATTTATGATCATTTTGGAGTCCGAGCAGGAAAAGTGTGGGTTGTTTTTTTTCCCCAGCCCCTGTGAGGTAATCCCAGTGTGATGACACAGGCTGTGGGTCTCTGAGCGCTGCCCAGCGGGGTCTCGTCGGTGCTGTCTCCTCCTCGGCGATTATCGCATCCCGTTTGGACTCGGAGCGTTTGGGCCATTAGCAGAATGAGGGCGATTACAGTTTGGCATGAGGCACCGTGGGCAGGAGCCAATGTTTAGAGACAGTGGTGTAAGAGTAGTCCCATAATTGGAGCTGTAGGGCTGCCTTTGCCAGAGTATCTATTGCTGGCACCAAACCCTTCTTGGCGCCGCACCTCCTGGAGCTGCACTTTGGCCCACACCTTGTCTCACACTGAGCCTGCAATTAAAACACAATCAGTTGTCCCTGCCCAGCCCCTGGGTAGCAGTTGTGCAGCCCAGATTCCTATACGTGCCCAAGGTGTCTGTGGGTTTCAATGCCACACGCTTGCTGCTGCTGCTTTTGCCAGGGTATGGGTTCAGGGCAGAGCTTCTCCAGCTTGGTTTTAGTGTCCAAGCAGACCTGAATCAGAAGCCCTGGCTGTAGAGAATCATAGAAGTCTTTCAATAGGAAAGCCCTATAAGATCATCAAGTCCAACCATCGACCCAACACCACCATGGCCACCAAATGTCCCAAAGTGTCATGTCCACAGGTTTCTTAAACACCTCCAGAGACAGTGACTTCACCACCTCCCTGGGCTGTGTGGTCCAGTGCCTGACCACTCTGCTCCTAATAGCCTGACCACTTTTTTTTTTTTCCTAATATCCAATCTAAAAATGCACCATGGCATTCCTGGTTGATCTGCCAGCACTTTGGTGTCTGCAGCTCCCAGGTTCCCAAGCACAACTTTAGGCTGGGTGGTGAATGGCTGAAGAGCAACCCTGAGGAAAAGGACCTAGGGGTCTGGGTTGATGAAAAGCTCAACATGAGCCTNGGGCACTAAGCATCTACTGCACTGATCAATGGCTTTTTTTTTTTTTTTTGTGTGTGATTTCCTTGTTGAATTCATATTTCTATGTCCTATTTCTCATCAGGGAGTACCAATGGACACAGCAGCCTCCCTGTGCTGCTCAGCCCTGTTTACCTGAGGCACCATGGCACTCTGACCCAAGTGAGCACTGGTAAAGGCTGTGAGAGAGGCACATGTGATATTTGGGAAGGAAGGATGAATGGCACTGAGGAGATGAGGGATCAGGGATGTAGGAGGTGTCCCAGCAGCAGAAAGGTCCTTGGAAAATTCCAGCCAAATGCAGGTTTGTAGCAGGGCATCAGGAACCTTTTCTATCTCCAGACAGGGTCTGAGTGCTTCAGCTGCTCTTCCCCCAAGAGACTCAGTGCTGGAAATGCTGCAGATCCTCATCTGCTGCTTTCCTGGGAGGTGTTGCTGTGGAGAGGTTGGTGCTGGTCTCTTGTCACAGGTAAATGGTGATAGAACAAGAGGGAGTGGCCTCAAGCTGCGACTGGGTAGGTGTGGACTGGATATTAGGAAAAGAAAAATTCCCAGCAAGAGTGGTCAGGCATTGGAATGGGCTGCCCAGGGAGGTGTTTGAGTCACCAACACTGGAGGTGTTTAAAAGTCATTTGGATGTGGTGCTTGGGGATATGGTTTAAGGATGAATCTTGTAGAGTAGGGAAATCGATTGGACTTGGTGGTCCTGAGGGGCTTTTACAACCTGAATGTTTCTGTCTGATTCTGTGCTGCAAAAAGCTTAGTTCCTGGGCAGTGGTGGTGGCCCCGTGTCTGGAGTCAGAACAGCCCTGCAGCCAGCAGTGGTGGGGAAGCTCCACACTGGGCTGTGAGGAGGAGACCGTTTGGGTGGTTTTCTGAGAAGCCTTATCCCAACATCCCCTTTAGAGCCCACACTGGGCAGCACCAGGTCCTTTGCTGAGCCAGTTGCTTCATCTAACTGACTGAACAGCATGCTTTATAATTAAAATATTATAGCTGGAAATGTTGACTAACTTCCAAATGTGCCAGGAGGTTTCTGTTTGCATGGCTCGGAGCAGAAGCTGGCAGCAGAGGCTGGTGTGGAGCAAAGACAAATGCATTTATCTTGGGCTGCATATTGTCTCCCATTCTAACATCTCTCTAATTCACACAGCCTGCTGCTGCCTGCTCAGCCTCCAGTTTCCTTCACACCTAATTGAACTTTGTTCTAAAGTCTTTTGTCTGACTGATGTCCAGAGAATGCTCTAACACAGCTCTTTGGCCTCTCTTCCTGCTTCTCCATCAATATTTAAAACCTGAGGCTTTGGGGAAGCCACTACTGTGTGCTGGGTGGAGAAGGGGCTGGGGGCAGGATGGGCAGATACTCACAGGTAAATAGTGATAGAACAAGAGGAAATGGCCTCAAGCTGCAGCTGGGGAGGTTTAGACTAGATATTAGGGAAACTCTTTTCTCAGCAAGAGTGGTCAGGCATTGGAATGGGCTGCCTGGGGAGGTGGTTGAGTCACCCACCCTGGATGTGTTTAAAAGTCGTTTGAATGTTGTGCTTAGGGATGTGGTTTAGGGTGAATCTTGCAGAGTAGGGGTATCAGTTGGACTTGGTGATCCTCAGGGTCTTTTGCAACTGGAATGTTTCTGTGATTTCTGTGGCATGGTTTGAGGAATGGCTGCTGGGAGTGCAAGAGCACTCAGCTGGAGCCCCCAGCACAGCAAGGACATGGAACTGTTGGAGTGGGTACAGAGGAGGCTATGAAGGTGCTCAGAGGGCTGCAGCAGCTCTTCTATAAGGACAGGCTGAGAAAGTTGGGGCTCTGCAGCCTGGAGAAGAGAAGGCTTCCAGGAGACCTTAGAGTAGCCTTCCAGTATCTGAAGGGGCCTACAGCAAGGCTGGGGAGGGACTATTGGCAAGGTCTTGNCAGGGTGGCATCCCAAAACCTGCTGAGACAGCTGAGATTAGAGGCTGAATCCTGCAGCAAACATCCCCCAGCGCTATGAGGGTCCCTGGCCAGCAGCACCCACTGCTGGTCCTCGCCGGTGCCCAGGGGTGGCTGCAGTCCCACCCACGAGCCGTGGGTTTGCTTGAAGACAGGAGCCTGGTGCATGGGTGGGAGCTTTGGGTGGGTCCCCTCTGCTGCCACCCGAACATCAGCTGAAACCAGAAGTGTTTGCAGGGGAGCATCCTGGCGCTCTCTGCGGGGTGTGCTGAAGACTGGAGGAGGAGATAAGCGAATGATGGGGCCTTAGATATCGGCGGGATCGGTGGCTCTCCAGGCAGCCACCGCAGCAGGGCTAACAAGGGCACTTTACACACCGACTCAGACCTTTCCACTGCAGAGATCCTTGTCTCAGCTCTTCCCCTGGGACAGAAGCAGACAGCAGGTTTGTTCCAGAACAGTGCTCTTCTATTTTTTTAAAAGTCTTTCCAAGTGAAATTCTTAGGTTTTTGTTTTTTTCTGCTATTGCTAAGGAAACGGATCCTTCTGTCCTTGCTGGCCCCTGAGCCCCAGCTCTCCCTGCTGTGGTGGAAAAGGCTCCACACACGGCTCTCTGTCCATGCAGGAGGTCAGGGATGCTGAGGGATGCTCTGGAGTGGAGCTCACAGCATGGAGCAATGGAAGCTCCCATGGGGCTTTGAGATGGGGACAGGACAGGGTGACACACTAAGTGGTGGTGTAAAAAACCCAGAATGAGGCCAGGTGTCTTTCCCTGTGCATGCAGAGGGCAGGTGAGATGACTGAGTGTGGTGCTGGGCAATGTTGTACCAGCCTGGTCTCTTTGTTTGCAGGGGCTGTGCTGGCTGGGCTGAGGAGGATCCAGCCAAAGGGATGACTATAGGCAGAGATCTGCCTGGCACACAGGTGGACCTTCCTTCTCCATCCCATGGCCTTTGTCCCCATGAACATGGTCACTTGCAATGAGCCATTGGTCACACCTTTGTGCCCCATCACTGCCACAGAGCTCTGCAGGTCCTGCAGACAGACTCTTGTCTGATGTGTCTGTTGATTTCTCAGCTACTCCTGGAGCTGGCAGGAAGGAGAATCCTCAGCTACACACCCATCATCACTGTGGCTCCTTGGAAATGGTTCTAGTTTAATTCTAGCTGTTGAAAAGAAAAGTGCTTTTGAATTAGTAATGTTTATCTAACACAGAAAACTCCAGGTCACCTGGGAGAGTTCACAAGTGGTGTTTTGTGTTTTGGAGGAAAAGGTTAAAAGAAAAAAAAAAATAAAGAGGGGGAGTTAAGAAGCAAAACCCTCCCCTGAGCTGGGCTGGAAGATACAAGACTGAGCAGGCTCCAGAGCTGTGATCCTCCCAGCGATGTCCCAGCAACACAGGCAGTTCTGCAGCAGGAGAGGCCCCATGCAGAGCAAGATGTGGCAGCAGCCCTGGGGGAATGTCTAAAGGCAGCCCACCTGCTGCCCTCCCAGGCTGGCCCCCGGGGCTGCTGCCTGTGCCTCATTGAAGGGGGCAGCCAGGGCTTGGGGTTGCCCCAGCGCCTCCAGCCCCAGTTGCCAGCTTTGCTGGGACTTCAGCCTCAGCAGCAGGGCATGTGCTGAATGCCATTTCCTGGGCATCCCATGGTGGTGGTGGGTGCT
The DNA here is from genome assembly GCA_013399055.1 of Ramphastos sulfuratus. NCBI lineage: Eukaryota > Metazoa > Chordata > Aves > Piciformes > Ramphastidae > Ramphastos > Ramphastos sulfuratus. Next base: position 34,156 of record WBNM01023416.1, read on the forward strand.
GGTGCACTGGGCAGCCCCCATAATGTGTGGGATGCTGACCTGCCCTGGAGATCTCATCCTGCCCTGCTCCAGCACCAGCAGCCCAGCACCCTCCTCCCTGCCACCATCCCTGCAGCCACTCTTTCAGGAGGATGCAGTTCTTGCTGCGGGTGATTTTCAGAGAGCTGAAGGATATTATTCTCTCTGGCAGACTCATCAATACTTTTAATTAGCTTTTTTTCTCCCTGCTTCCATTCCCTTCATAGATATCAGCCTCTTAACAGATTTGAGTATGTTTTGAGCTGCCATACTCAATGCCATTTAAATCACTTCTCAAGGGCACTGGGCCAGGGATGTGCAGTGGCAGTTTAAAAGGATTAGAGCCCTTTGTTTTTTCACAAGTGGTTCAATTTACAAAAGATCAGGGTTCAAGACCTGCACACTATAAAGTGACTTAAAGCCATGAAATCTATTTCTCACTAATTCTAGATTACTCTCTACTTAGGAGCCCAGGGTGCCAAAAATGGTGGGTTTTGTTAAAATGATATGAAATCCTAATGCCAGTCCTTTTAACCACTGCTGCATAGCATACAGTGTCATGCAAATGCTGAACCTATGCGAGCAATTATGTGGCAATGAACATGATCACCTCGATTAAACCAACACATGTTTTCAAAGATTTTATTTAGAGCAGATAACCGTAAAACTTTGTCCCTTGGCTTCTCCTCTGGGGCATACTCACAATGCCTTTAAACACCCCACGTATCTCCTTTGTAAAGCCCCAGCATTAATTGCCCACTGCCCCATTCAGGCAAAGCCCCCATTGAGGTAAATGGGATTTTTGTCTGAATAAAGGCTGCCAAGCTGCACCTCTTGTCTGCGGGCGAGAGATAGGAGACCTGCTCCTGTCTGAGGGTCTCCAAGCTGGAGCGCTAAAGGAAGATGTGCATTCTGTTATCGAGACCCCCCCCCACAAAAAAAAAAAAGAGAAAGTTTTATCTTACTCAGCATCACGCTGGCAATTTGAAACGGAGAGAACCGGTGGCCCACGCCATCATGAATAAAGAACAGTGGGGAGAAACTGGGTCAGGCTGGCAAGAAGGTAGGAGCTGCCCCGATTGTTTCTCTTCCCAGCCATTAGCTTCACAAGAGAATCCTTTTTCTCACTGGACCACTGTACTTTTTTTTTTCTTTCCTTTTTTNTGCAAAGAGACAACATGAAATTTTTAAAAAGCATGGTAATAAACGCTATTCAAAAAAAACACAATCTCTGAAAAACACGGCCCATTGAAATGACAAGCCGAAAATCATTTGCTAAGCACTGAAATGGCCCCTTTTGTCACCCCAATCCTTCTGTTGACAGTTACCTTTCAATCCCACAATTGTGCAGTAAGTACTGATTTTTATTCAATGTTCTATTCACCCCAGCGTATTAATGAAAAGAAGGAGGAAAAAAAAAAAAAAAAAAAGGAGGAAAAAAAAAAAAAAAAAAAAAAAAAAAAAAAAAAAGAGAACTTGTAAGAATAGCCTTTAATAGGCTGATAGACAAGGCTCCCCTATTCTCCTGCTCCAGCTCCTCTTATCAGCTTCTCACAGTATTGCTTGCTCGCTCAATTCTTTCCCTTTGCTCAACTTTGCTCACCCATCTGGGCTTTTTCTCAGCTGAGATGGAAACATTTTTATTTCAAAAGTCTCACTGACCTTTTCTTCTCCTCAAGGCAGTGTGTTAGGTGAAGCTGTGGGCCTCGGATGAGCCTTTATTTAAGCTCAAAGAGGACCAGGAGTGGGTCTAGGTCCATCTGGGCACCAATCTGGAGGGGCAGGCTGGTCCTGCAATGCTGCAGAGCATCTCCTGGGATAGGGATGGTAGGGCAGAGACCTCATCCCCACTGTGTCAGGAATGGAGCTCACCCTTGCTTGTCTGTGCTCTCTTTGCCAGTCCCAATGCTCCCAACAGCCTGCCTGCACTGTGCTGCTGGGAGCTGGGTTCCCAGTTTGGGGGTGGCTGTTCCCGTGGCAGGGAAAGGTTCCACCTCAACACAAGGGGAACTTCTTTATTGTAAGGGTCACAGAGCACTGGAACAGGCTCCCCAGAGAGGTTGTGGAGTCTCCTTCTCTGGAGACTTTCAAGGTCTGTCTGGATGCATTTCCCTGTGACCTGAGCCAGATTGTCTGGTCCTGCTCTGGCAGGGGGCTTGGACTCAATAATCAATTTGGGTCCCTTCCAACCCCTAACATCCTGTGATCCTGTGAAAGGCTTGTCACAGCTACTCAGTCTCCAAGGTGCCATCATCAATGTGTTGGTTCGCATTCCTCAGCCAAAGCAATGACTTCGATGTTGCTGGTGCAATTAGGAAGTGTGTAATGAGACCCAGACGGTGTTGTCCTTGGCTGAGAGCATCAGAGGAGAACTCTCCCCAGTCCCTGAAGGGGTCCCGAGGAGCTCTGCCTAAACCTAGCAATTTAGTGCAATTGCACATCAACTTTGCAGCACACCTCTCAGCTGGTGAGTCACAGCTGGTGGTGATGGTGGCATGGTCTTACCAAGGCTGCTCCTCATCTTGGGCACAGCCACCCTGGGCTGGACGTGGCGAAGGGCTCTGTGATGCTGGCATACAGCTGGATTGGGAGTCCCACGGCATGCTGCCTGCCCAGTGCCAGGCATGGACAGTGGTCCTGAGCAGTTCCAAGCTGCTCAGCTTTACCACTGAGGGCTGCAGACCACCTTGGCCAAGGCAGACACAAGGGGCCCTGGTCCCCAGGCAGGGTGGGTGCACATCCACCTCCAGACACGCCGCACGTCCCCTGCTCTGGAGTGGAGATGCCTCTGCCCTCTCTGCATTCCCTGCTCCTGCAGTTCCCCTTTCCAGCAGGGAATTCAGCACACCCAGGGCTGCAGCAATGTAAACACTGCGTGTTACATGGCCTCAAATTACAGCCCTGCTGCTTCGCACATCTGTGGCTAATAGAAGCCCTCTGTGAGCTGAGGCCCCGAGCCTGGCCAATGACGGTAGCCACCCGCTGCTCCCTGCCCAGGTGGTGCCCCTGGCACCCATTGCTGCTCCGGGTGCCCCCAGACTCCATCAACACCTCCACTGTCACCTAGGGCAGCCCTGAGCAGGTGGAGCTGGCTGGTGACTATGAAGCAGGATCAGTCTAGGTGGAGGTTGTTTGAATAGAGGAAATTGTTTCCCATTGTGATGCAATATTTCCACACCAGGCTCTCATTTATGCTGCGTATTAAAGTCAACACTTTGCCCATCTATCTCCATAAGGAGCTGGGCCCATTATCCCCAGTTACTTTTAAGCAGTCTTTGGCTGAGTCCTGACATGCCTGCCAGTGCCATACATCACGGGAATGCAGTTCTTGAAACTGCAGCTGGTGATTGATAGTTTAACCTTTTTCTGCGAGGTTAATTCGATATATGCTGGTGTAAACTATAAACCAAAGCCTCAGCCTGTCGGGAGGAGGTAATCTACATGGCACTCTTTATGAGCTCTCAGGTGCTGCAGTAATTACGCCATCTCCTCCTCCTCCTCTTCCCACTGCTACTTCTCCCTCTTGGAGAGAGGAGGAGGAGGCTACTCACTGCTTACCAGCACCCACCTGAGGAGCTCAGCGCTGCCCCTGCTGCAGCAGAAGAGGCTGGAGCCTGGCTGGAGCCCAGCTAGAGGGACCAGCTGAGGTTCCTGCTCTGGCCGGCTCCTGCAGTCTCAGCTCATCAGCGTGGGTGGGATTTTGATGTGGCTAAGCCCTCACACATCCCTTTCCTTCTGGTGGTGTTCCTGGAAACCAAGGTGGAAGTGGAGGAATGGCAAGTGCCTGTCTCAGCTCAGTGTGCTCCTGTCAGGGTGTAGGGAGGGATGTGAGGCCACATCAGGCATTCCCTCACACATCTTCTCCCTCCATGTATTTGCAGGGCGGTTCCAAACCCCAGGTCTTTGCTGCTCTCACATAATACAACATCGTGGACAGTGCTGGCTCATGGGGCAACCTTGGTGGCTACACCCAAGGCAAGAGCCTCACTGCTTTCCTCACCTCAGCCACCCCTGAAGCGGGGATTTAAGTCCTGTGCTGGAGCTGAACCTCTCCTGGTTTCTTCATTCTCTCCTCTCCTAGCTGCTGGTCAGAACAGGGGTTATTTGCCTCTTCCAGCCCAGGCTGGGGCTTTGTCTTGAGGAGGAACACTTAGGAGATGGCAGCCTTCTTCATTAGAGCTGGAGGAATGTCTCTGGTGCCACAGAATGGGAGAAGGAGATGGGCTGATGAAGATGGGTCAAGGGACAGCTGCAGCTCTTGAGGATTATGCGGTGGGCTTGGTTCCAGGCATGATGCCAGAGCCTCTCTCTGCAGTTTCTCATACAGCTGGCCTGCCTGCAGCATCCCTAGAAATGAGAGTGGTGGAGACCTTCTGCCCCAGAACAGCCCACACCACCCTGCCTCACGCTGTGGCCTCTTAATACCCAAGATTTGCAGATGCCAACTCTGTGCAGGCACTCTTTCCTCCAATCTGGAATCTCTTTATGGATGTAGCCTGGAGCTGGGAGGCCACCCAGCTCAGCTGCTCTTGCAGGGGCACTGGAGCAGACATCTACAATGCCTGGTCCTCTCGTCTGCTTCCTTGCCTGATGGGATGCAGGAAACCCTGTTGCTTGAGTGAGGTTTAGTGGATCTGCAGTGGATTTGCCACCAGCCTCAAGCTCTCCCTGGTGCAGAGGGTCTTGGTGGTGGTTTGTCCTGTGGCAGAGCCTGGGTGGCACAGCTGTGACCCCATCACAGGCTGCAGCTCATGCATCTTTTTGACCTCCTTCCCCAAAGGGTCATTATTTCCATAGGAAATAACTACTTCTGCTCAAGATCAATAAGATTTTGTGGAGGGGGAAAAAAAAAAAAAACCCAACACAAAACCAATGAAGAAATTTATTCGCTTGGTTTAATTTAATCTATTTCTTTGCAGGACGCTCCCTTTGGTAACAATAGGAATTCGATCCCTGCCAGAGCAGACTCCTTAATTAGACCCCACAAAATGAACAGTAACGTGTCTCTGGGCTGAAATTCTCCCTTTCTGGAGCTTGCAGAAAGGAGGGAGTTTCTAACTCATAATTGCATCTGAATGCAAATGGCTGTGCCAATGTGAATATATTAAAAGCAGCAGCGTCAGCAATCACTGTGGAAAAAAAAAATACATACAAATGAGGCTCTGGCTTATTGCTCCATTTGGATGCTGTGAAATGGCACCTTATTGTGTTATTATAAGATTTCTTGCTTAGTTAACAGAAAATGTTCACAATTAAGTCTGAACTCATTTAGTGCTCAGACTAATTCACATTAGAAAAAGGATGTGACCTCGGCTCCAGATCCCTCTTCTCTGGCTCTTGCTCTCCGTGGAGGTGGCGTGCCTCACGGGGTTGGGAGTGCTGTGTGCCCCATCCTGGCAGCAAGCAGAGTAGGGATGGGGTTCACATGGGTCCTTGCATGAGGTGCCAGCTGTCTTCTGTGTTGTGTGAGGTCCTGGGCTGCTTGTGCTGGCCGAGCAGGGCAAGGAAAAACCCCAGCCCCCAGCACAGGAAGGNTTACAGCAGGTGAGCATTGTCACACCCCGAATCTGAGGCTGGGAGGTGCCCAGCAAACTCATCTCCCATTCCAGAGACCTGCCAAAAGGACAAGCCTGCCCCTTTCTGCTGCCAGCTCCACTAGTCACACAGGCAATCATCAGTGACCCACAGATCTGCCTGTTTCTGCCCAAGCCCCTTGTGCCCAGCCCTATATCCTGCCCCAAGGAGCCTGGTTTTGTCCCTCTGGCAGTGGGGATGAAGCAGTGATATCCTGCTTGAGGTTATTCCAGGGCAGCAATCTCAGCTGAAAGCTGCTATGGCTGAGCTCCTTCCCTTCCCCGGGCCACCCAACCCTGCTGTGGGGATTCTCTCCCTACCACCTGAGTGCCAACACTGCTCTTGCATAAACAGTAAGTGGAGAAACAGGCCTGTGGATAAATTATTATCGTGACCCTCGTTCTGGTGTGAAAAACTTCCTTGAGCTGCTGAGTGAAAAGTCAAAATTTGCATTTAAATAGAAAAGGTTCTGCAGCCTGCAGCACACTGGGACCGTGTGCGGCCAGGGCCCTGGCCGTGGGCAAAACACTGAGCTCCTGCCAAGTGGATCTCTACCATGGGCTGCAGCAGCCTTCACCATGCTGGAGCTGTGCCCACCTGTCAACTCCACTCTGCCTACCTGTTACCTCCACCATACCCACTGGCTGCCTCAGCTGCACCCACCCATCCTTCCAGCTCTGCCCACCTGTCACCTCTACCCTGCCTACCTGTTACCTCCACCCTGTCCACTCATTGCCTCAGCTGTGCCCACCTGTCACCCCCACTCACCTCTGAGCTGGGCTCCCAGCCAGCCTTTGCACCTCTCTGGGTTGTCATCATGGACCTAATTTACACATTAGCGGCTTTAACCTGGCCTTGGCCCTGTAAATGTGCCCAGGGAGTCCCACCCATCTCTGTGCCAGATGCTCGCCTGTGGTGGTGCCCCTGCCCCTGGGCCAGTGCTGGCCCTGTGCATGCTGCATTTTGCATCCTATAGCCTGCTGGAGAGCCACTCTCCAGCTGCTCTCCAAGTGTGCTCAGTGTGCTGGAGGCTTTGCAGGAGACTGGCCAAGGAGGCCAGGGCCGTGCACCAGGGAGAGAAGTGCAAAGCTTTTTAGGAGGTATATAAATTAATTAAGCCCCTTTTAAAGGTTAACAAGGTCCACTCTGTCTGTCATTAAAGTAACTTCATGCATTTAAATTTTAACAGTCAAACCAATTAGCAATAAAAATGTTGTATGAACTGCATTTTATTGGATTCTGGTCAAGTCAGAACTGGTTAAATGTATGATGGCTAATAGATTTTTTTTCCTTCCCTTTTCTCCTTTTTAAGCACAAGCTGTTATTTCCCACTCCAGTAGCAGACAGTGGTGCTTGTGGAGAGAGCAGGGCACGTCACCTGTCACCCTGAACTCTGCAGGCAAGGAGACCTGAAAGCCCTTTCCTGGGAGAGCAGCAGGGGGCTGAGAGCATCCTCTGGCTGGCAGGAGAAATGAACGTACCAGCGAAGTGGCCACCTTGGTGCTGGGTCAGGGCTGCTGAGAGGAGGTGGAACACCACTTACTTCACCAGGGTTGTCATTGTCTGCTTTATTCTCATCTTTGAGGCAGCTCCCAGGCTGTGGTGGGGTCACTGCACACCTCACTTGGACTCAGCTGCTGGCACGTGGGAAACAAAAAAGCAAGAAGTGTATCTGGCACATCCCTTGGCCCCACTGCTGGTGGCAAGTCACTGGGCCAGTGAGTCATGGGAGCACCCTTGAGCTTGGGAAGTTGGACAGTGGCAGCCAGAGCCACCCTGGCCCAGTCCCCACCTCTCTCCCCACAGGCAGCTGGCACACTGATCCCATGCTGAGCATCACCAGGACAGCACTTGGGACTCTTGGTGACACTGTTCTGGATGTGCTGCTGCAGGGACACCTTGGAGCCCCTTCCCAGCAAAAAGGGCAGCAAAGGAAAAAATCATCTCTACAAGGGGCCCAAAGAGCTTACGCAGCAAGTTCCAGGCTTGAGCAGGAATTGCAGGATTAGGGCACTCCTGCCCTTAATGAGGACCATGTGAGCCAGGACGTCTGGGTGGCTGCAGCTGGAGGCACAATGCTGCAGAGGAGTCAGCCCAGGGGGATGGAGATGGCAGCTGGTCAGCTCGATTGCCAGCACCAGGTCACCTCTCACAGCAAACACCAGCAGCTCCAAACATCTCAGGGAGTGCTCAGGGCATGCAGCATCTCCCAGTTCAGGGCTGGTAACCACCGGTGGTGGAAGCAGGATGCCCAGAGTGGACTGGAACCAACCCCAGACCTGTTGTGTCATCTGTGCAGACACTTCAGGGGACATTTTTCAGAGGAAGGTGGAAGTGATGAGTGGTGCAGGGAGTGAACAAGCTCTTCTGGTCAGAAATGTGTTTCTGGCTGATGTGCCAGCAGGGTGATCCAAAGGGAAAGACTTGGTGGAAGGGCACTGGATAAGTTCTTAGTATTTATTTCCCCCTCAGCCCTGCAGACAGTTGCTCAGGTACCCCAGCACCAGAATCTGAAATGGCAAAGTAGGCCAGGACAGAGCTAGGATGAAGGAGATTTGCTGTGGGACAGGGCAGATCTGGCCTGTCTGAAGGGGCAGGGCATCACCTGTGCTGTCAGGCTGAGCCCCTCAGGAATGGTGCCAGTGCAGTCAGTCCCTGCTCGACTCTGCTCACCTTTCAAAATGAGAAACGATGGGGGAGGAAGGGGAGGGGGAGTGGAGGTTAATCCTCAGCAGAGCTGCTCCGAGCCGCAGCTCCGAGCACCCCCAAGAACAGTTGTGGAAACCAGATGTTGAGGAGCAGTTTGGGAGGGGGAGGGGGGCCCGGGGCTGGTATCTGTTCATAATTACTCTTGATTTTGTGCGATGACATCGAGATTGGAGGCAAACATGAAAGAACACTTGTGGGGACAGCGGCGTTCATGCCGGCCCGTGGATTAACAAGGCCTGACTGCTGTGCGGGGAGCTGGGAGGTGCAGATGGAAGCATTTTGTGGGGGTTTGATGTTCCACAGGCCCAAGGAGACCCTCGCCCATGCTGCTGACTGCCCTCCCCCCAGTGCAGCCGGCAGAGCGCCAAGCTTGGGAAGCTCCCAAACCTTCCTGTGCTGTGCTCCAGCACCTTTGTGTGACCAGCAAATACTCACCTCGCTGTGCCAAGGGGCATCCTCAGGCTGCTCGAGGAGCTTGGGTCAGGAACCTGGAGGCAGGATGTGAGCCAGCTTGCCTCTGGCACATGCATGGCAAAACGGACCTGGGGTGGTCCCAGCAGGACTAGCAAGGGCACAGGCACAAGACCAGCATCCATCAAGGCCAACTACCAGGCTGGCACTCCTGCCTGGTGATGCAATGGCATCAACAGGAACCCCAGCATCTGCTGGTGGCTCCTCCAGTGTGAGAGGGATGCAGAGCCTGAGCTGGGCTTGGTGCCCAGCTGCTGGTCATCTGGGACGGTGGCTCCCTTTGGCACAGGGTCAAACCCAGCAGAGCTGGCACTGGCCGGCTCAGCAGCTGGAGGCCCTAGACATGCAGAGGACCAAATGAATTCCACTATCATGAAATTCCAGTCCTGAAGCCTTCCTCCTCTCAGACACAAGGGAAACTGCAGCTCATTGAAAGGAGCAATTAGCTGGATGTGTCAGGAGTGGGGAAGACTCCCACAGACTCCAGTGGCAACATTACAAACGAGTTTAATCAAGTTTCTCCACCCATTGAGGAAGCAATAAAGATAAAGGGTGCTCATACCAGCACTGTGCTTTCCAATTCTGCTGTAACAGCCTCGTGTGTTAGCAGCTGGAATGCATTCTTCATACAAACTTACCCTTGTCCAAAAATGACCTCTACAGAGAGCCCCATGCAGAGCTGCCCCTGAGGACTGTGTCTCCAGTGCTGGTCCAGGGGTAATGTGGTAGATGCTCATTCAGAGCCTGGTCTGGAGCTGGTCAATTCCACCAGCCTCAGCACTCAGAGCTGCTGTGGGAGAAGAAGTTTTTCCTCAGACAGAGTGTTCACAGGAGCAGCAATGGGGGCATTGTCCAGGAGAGTCCAGTGAACCTCCTGTGGAAGCCAATCACTGACTTATTAACAGCAATGGTTACAACCCGAAGGTTATCCACTTCTGGTTAAATTGGAGCAATTATCCATACTGTGCTCTGGATGAAAGGATTTTTCCTTTAATAGTTGCCCCATGGCTGCTCAAAGCCTGAGATTTAGACACTGGAGTGGAAACTGGGGAGCAGGTGCTCACCCTGGCCAGGCCACTCACACTGCAGGTACTGCCTGGCACCAGCATGATCACACATGGCTCCAGAATTCTCTCTGCAGCCTCTAGAGTATGAAGTGACTGACCCTTCCTCCCCCTGGAGAAGTACTGGACTGCTGCTAGGTCCTGGGTGAGTCCTGGGATCCCAACACAGCCCATTCTGAATGAGAAGGACCCTGCCCAGCCTTGACTCGATCTAACAAGGGCTCACCCAGCAGGTCAGTTCTTTCATGCTTCTGGGGAAAGAACCTTCTGAGGGCAAAGGATTCTGCTGGGTGAGGTGTGGAAAGCACAACCCCAGCTCTGCTCAGAGGAGTCACCACTTTGGTCACCAGATGCCTCTGCGCACTTGCTCCAGACCTGGAGAGAAATTGTTGTAATTTTTAATTTGCAAAATAATGAGAGAAGGAGCCTGTGAATGGGGGGGAGCAGCAGAGCAGATGGGCAGCAGGGGCTGCCCGCCTTCACCAGCAAATTCCAGACGCTTCTGGGATTCCTTGCAGCAGCAGGGCTTGTTTTGTTAGCGGTTTGGCATCCTTCCTCTCCTAACCTTCGTGTTCTGCAGGAGCAGCCGTGCTGGGTGCAGGACTGGGAAAGCACAGAGCAGCATTTCGCATCCCACCGGCTTGAGCCAGCAGCTGCCAGCCTCTCCAGCCTCTCTCCAGTTGTTTAGTTCCCTCCTCCATCAAACCACCATCACCAGCCTGGCTCTTACTCACCACAGGTCATACCAAGTCACAGCCTGCGGTTTGGCCGCCTGTTTGTTTAGCTCTGTGTGGCTGGGCAGGGGTCACCTCTCCTGCAGGCTGGGGCAGAGCTGCCTGGCCCTGCAGGACCCGCTCTGGCAGTCAGCCAGCACAGGATGCTTGCTGCCAGGGAACACCCAGGCTCTGCCTCACCACCCAGCAGTGCAGTAAAGACTCCAATGAAGTTCCTGTAGCCTTGCACTTGGTCCTGTGTATGCAGCTCAGCACCTTTCCCACTGGAGCAGGGTGGCTGGTGGTGGTGTGGTACACAGCAACACCCAGGTCAAGGGAAAACCCAGTGTAAGCCATTAGCAAATCCAGAATCTGCTCATGCTTCTGGGGGGAAACAAGTGCCAATTGAGCAGGCAGATGTCTCTGAGCCACCTCCTGCTCCCAGCACAGACATGAGCACCAGCTTGGGCTGGCTGCTCCTCTTCCCTATCCCAAATGATAGGAAAAGCCTCTTAGATGTCAGACTCTTTGCCCTGCGTCCTTCAGGATTGCTTATTCCAAGTCTCAAACACTGTTAACTTTTCAGGAGGGAAAAAAAGAAAGCCTCAATAGTTCCCAAAGACTCACTTTATGCTTTAATCTCTACTCCTAACAGTACTGTCCTTGAGTGGCAGCTCTGAAGGATGTGATTCCTACCTGAAAGATCCTGCAGCAAAACCTCAACTCCAAAGGAAACACCTCCAGGCCATGTCCAGCTGCAGCTGATAGTCCCAGTCTGGACAAGCACCCCAAGCTCCAAAGTCCTCAGCCTTCATTCAGAGAGCCAAAACCCACTCAACATACCTCTCCCAAACACTTCTCTTTAAAGCAGAGCTGCTTCAGTGCAACTGGGTCCAGGTTCAGCTGCTCCCTGATTGCCACCTCATCAGGGCAAAACCCCAGCCCTGCTGAACCCCATGACACAGTCTCTGGTGGCTTGGTGCTGCAGTGGTGCCCAGCTTCTGAGAGAGCTCATGGTGCTAGCACTGTGTCCATCCATATGTAACCTAGCAGCGGGCAGGGAGGTTTGATTTGCATTTGCCACCACCCAGGACTGTGCAGGCAGGATACCCTCCTGAGGTTTCCAGCATGTTGGGACCTGGTGGGGGGATCCAGCCCCAGTTTTGGTGAATATTGGTGGTGTTGGATGATCTTTCGAGGTCCCTTCCAGCCCCTGACATTCCGTTGGTGGGCAGAGGATTAAGGACTCATCCAGTGTGTTTGTGTCTGTCTGTGTCTGTGTCTGCCATGGAGGAGGCTGTGCCAGCCAGAGCTGCCTGGTGCAGAGGTGTTTTTTTCTGGGCTGATTGTGATGATCTGGGCAGCTCCAGCCCTCTGATTCCTTGAGCATGGGCGTCAGAAGGTGACACTCTGCATCTGCTTGATGAAACGCAGCCTCAGCCTTTGTGCTGAGCATTTTAACCAAGAGGAATTCAGTCTTCACTCAGAGAGGATTCTCTGTTATTATTGGCTTATAGCTGCCTAGAAATAAACAGCAGTAAATACTCTGCCAATTTACTCTCAGAATGTTCTCATTTGAGACACGCCATGCAGGGAAAAAAAAAAAAAATTAACAAAATAAACTCTTAGCTTATAAAAGGCTAAAGAGAGCTTGTTTTTGGAGTGTCAATGTTTGTCAGAGTATCCTCTAAAGAATCCACAACTGGAGTTAAGCAGCCATTGGGAACATGTCCTCTCAGGGCAAGCCACCAGAGACTGCTGCATGCATTTGCTTGTGCTAGCAGAGGTGAGACCTGGGAGCAGCCTTCTTGGCAGCAGGAGGGAGCATTGCCGCGGTTTGGAGCTAGGGGAAATCTGGGGAGCTTTAGGAAAGGGCTACACTTGGCTGCTGAGCTCACGGCAAGACCCTGCCAGGCCCCCAGGTGATCCTCCAGCAGCCATCTCCTTTTACATCTCCTCATTGTCTGGCGCAGGTTGGCAGGCTGTGTCTCCCAGCTCCTGGGTATCAGTGTGCAAGCCAAGCGGGACAGCGATGCCTTGACACCGAACCTAACAGAGTTGTATTGTTCTTGTAATGAGCCTCGGCTCTTGGAAGGGAGGCACAAAGCCTACACAATTACATTACAGCTGAATAGGATTGCATTAGTTAATGGAGATGACCTCCGAGGAGGAATGTTCTCCTCTTATTAATTTAAGATAATTACATTAAGTTCCCTTCTCAAACTCAGCCTGTGAGGATGTTTTTCCACGATCTGCAGCACCTCAGTTCCTCTGTAGGTTCTCCAGGTTCTATAGTGTCTGCTGTTGATTACCAGCATGGGGGTTAAACACCTCTGGAGGGAGATGTGGGGCTTGCAGGGGTGGGGGGGTTCTGCTGGCACAGATGGATCTGCCCAGTGTGGTGATGATCAGAACACAGAGCCTGGAATATCCAGCTCTTCCTGAATGTGCCAGGCCTCCAGAAGTCTCAGGCCTGGACTGTGAGAAGAGATCCTCTCCAGGATGGACCTTGAACTGGTTTGAAGCTGGTTGGAATATTTTAATGAGAAAAATTAGATTATAGGCTGTGAAATGGTGATGTCTGCTCCACTCACAGGTTTGCTGAGACATATGAAAACAAGGACACAAACATAGATAAGGCAGGCTGTTGGAGTCTGTGTTTCTCCCTGGACTTTTGCCATATTAACTGCTGTTTCTTAGATCCCAACTAATCACTCTGCTTCTAACCCCTCTTGCTGATCCTTCCAACTCACCTTGCACATAAGGCAGATTCTGGGATAAGAGAGGCGAGTGGAAAAGAAGGTGGGAGGGTGGTTGGGAGCTCCTCCTGGGCACTCCGATTTCTGGGAGGGGTTATTATGTTTCTGTATTACTTTTAATTTGTATATTTCTGTATATAACTGTAAATATTTGCAATATATTGTAAATATCTACTTGAATATAAAGCTTCATTCCTTAACTTCCAGCCAGGTGAGCCTAGCCTGGATGAATTCATTGTGTGTGTGGGGTCGGGTAACTCCCAAACAGAGCTTTTTACTGAAGAGCTGCATTTTAGGAGAGAAATGATTAAATATTAAGTGGCCATGAGAGATTCATTTGGGAAGGGGATACAAGGCTCACCCTGCAAGTTGGGTACCTCTGAAAATGCCATTTCTCCTGACTGGAAAGCCTTCAGAGGCAGAGACAAGCCCCACTCCATTGCTCCCCTTTCTCCACTTGACATGCTTTAGTCCAGTGCCAGCCCGGGAGGTGTGAACATGATAAAGTGTGAAAGCCTGAAATAAAGCTTAACAGAGAGTTGGAATGGAGTTGTTCAGCATTATTGGCTTGTAAATTGTTCCTGTGATGAGATTTAGTAAAAGACCGAAGAGGTCCTTTGGCAGCGGGGGAGTATTTATGGTGCTTTTGTACTGGTACATGAACACTTTCCTGTTCTGCCTGTGTTTGTGGCTGCCCTGGAGCTGTGTCCTTGTTTATTAGTACTTTACACACCGGTGCCAGGGAGGTTTGGGGCTTTTCCCATGCTCAGGCACTTTCCTGCAGAGATAATAGGTAGAAAAATGGCCAGCCAGGAGTCTCTGGTCTGGCAAAGAGTGGGAACCAATGATCCACCTTCAGGGGCAGGAGGTTTGGTGTCTCTCTTGGCGCATGAAGCTCTCTTGTGCTTGCTTTCAAGCACTGCAGGTGTGGTGCTGAGTCCCTGCTTTTCAAGGCAGGATCCCAAGATATGTCCTGGTCCTGCTACCTGGCTGACAGAGGAACCAGGATGATGCCTCATCCTGGACTTGGGGATGGTGGTTGGTAATCAGCAGCACCAAGGATGGCTGGACAGGGCTTTCACCCTCCACCCTTGTGCTAGTTGCATGTGGTCACACTGAGCTTCCCCTCATGCTGCAGAAGATGCCAGTTTGCTGCTGCCACCAAAGACAGCTTCGTAGCATGAGCTGAGCTCAGGGAGGGGCTGGTGGGTCACAGGCTGTGGTCATATTTTAACAACAAACTCCAGCTCCAGCGGGCATTCTTCAGGAGGGAGGGCCTGGGAAGAGCTTGGTGAATGGAAGCTTCATTCTGAGTTTGCCCACAGTGTCCCTTGTGTCAGGACAGAGGGGGACAGTCAGGCCAGAGTGCTCAGAGAAGCAGCAGAGACATCTTCCTTTAACACCCTTGTCACGTACACAGCCATCATGCTGCTGCTGGCAGCCGAGCGCCTTTGTGTCCCTGTGCCAGTGCTGCTGGGTGTCAGAGCCATCACCACTGCCACAGCTCCCACCTCGCAGACCTTGGAGGGGCTCCTCTTGCCTCGATGGTGCTGCCCTGGAAAAGCACCAGCAGGCAGCTTCAGGTGGGAACTGGTGGATGCAGGAGCCCACAAAAGGCACAAATCCCTCCAGGGAAGGACTCTGAGCGTGGCTGCCCAGCCCCGTGGAGCCGCCGCAGCCCTGCCACCCTCTCTGAGCTTTCCAAGGCAGGAAGCAGAGCCTGTGCCTCAGCACAGACTGACACACTTTGCAGGAGCGATGGGACCCCTGGGAGCTCTGGGATCAGCGCTGGAGCAGGTTGCAGCATTTATGCACTGATCATGTCAGGCCAAATGGGACATGCTGCCCCTGCTGACTGCTGGGCTGGTTGCCACTGGGAATCTCACAGTCGGACTGCAGACACACTGGGGACTCCCCTATTTGTACCAACAACAAAATGAAAGCTGAGCTAAACCTGGGGATGGGCACAAACAGCTCTTGCAGGGCTGGGAGGGGAGCAGGTAGAGGTTGGCAGGAGCTTTTAACCATTGTGCCTGCTGGGGCCAATCCACCTGGGAATCCCTGTGCAGACTCTGTCTTAAAGTCCTGGCCTTGATTTTCCCCATATACTGGATTTTTGAGCCTAAAAACAGCAAGACATGGGGCCATGACCTGTTCATAGGAGTGGAGACCTGGGAGAAGGATGCTGCAGGGTCTGGAGGAAGCAGGACATCGCACAGACAGGCTATAGCACCTCTCCCGGGAACATTGTGGTGGCAGGGAGAGGAGCCCTGCTCCAGCTGCAGAATGAAGAGCTGCTGCTGCAGAGCTGACAGTGCTGGCCATTCCCAGGGCAGTTCCCAGGGCATTCCCAGGGCTGGTTCTATCTGCTCCTGGGGAGCTGAGAAGATGTAGGAAAACAAGTCCCTGTGGTGGTGCAGGTGGGTTTTTGGTGGGCAAGGACAGGGAGTGTCAGGAGCTCAGCTCCACTAAAGCTATGCTCCAGCTGTCAGGCTCCAGTGTTCCAGGGGAAGCCTTAGGTGCAGGATCAGTCCTGCTCTTGCATCCTGAAGACAAACACAATGCTCATGGGAAGGGACCACAGACACTGCCCAGCTCCTCCAGCTATCCACCAGCTCTTGCCAATACAGAACTGCATCCTGGCCTGTATCAGGAATAATGTGAACAGGGGAGTCCTTCTGACCCTGTACTCAGCACTGGTCAGGCCACACCTTGAGTGCTGTGTCCAGTTCTGGGCCCCTCAATTTAAGAAAGATGTTGAGGTGCTTGAATGTGTCCAGAGAAGGGGACCAAGGCTGGTGAGGGGCCTGGAGCACAACCCTGTGAGGAGAGGCTGAAGGAGCTGAGGGTGTGCAGCCTGCAGAAGAGGCTCAGGGCAGACCTCATTGCTGTCTACAACTACCTGAAAGGAGGTTGTAGCCAGGTGAGGTTGGTCTCTTCTCCCAGGCAACCAGGGACAGAACAAGAGGACACAGCCTTGAGCTGTGCCAGGGCAGGTTCAGGCTGGATGTTAGTAAGAAGTTCTTCACAGAGAGAGTGATTGGCATTGGGATGGGCTGCCCAGGGAGGTGGTGGAGTCACCATCCCTGGAGGTGTTTAAAAAGAGGCTGGATGAGGCACTTAGTGCAGTGGGTTAGTTAATTAGAAGGTGTTAGGTGATAGGTTGGACTCGATAATCTTGAAGGTCTTTTCTAACCAGGTTAATTCTGTGATCACAGTGGGAACACCGTGGCCATCCCACATTACCATACCACACTGACTGAGGACATGTGATCCTCTTGGGAAGAGGGAGCAATCCACTCTTTGGCTCCTAGATCCAGAGGCTGGGCTGCTGTAGGCTCTTCCGCCCCAGTGGCCTCTGAGCTGCGGTCTCCAGAAGCTGTGTGTGCTGAGCTGAGGCTGGTGGGAAGGACTCGAGGGACACGATGTCACCAGTGTGCAGGACAGAGGCACTGCCCTGCAGCTGCTCTGCTCAGCTAAACTCTCCTGGGAGCCTTGGGCTGTGTGGAGATGCCTCAGACTATTCCTGGCTCGCGGAGGGGCTGTTATATGGTATCCTCCCATCTTAAGCGTTGTCAGGGTGGGACTTAGGCACTGTCACTAAGTTCATATAAAACATGATGGATCTGATTGTAATCCGTGGAGCCCACGTAAAGAGATTCTCTCTAGACACCTATAAAACATGCTGGGATTCGCAATTAAAATACCTGGGAGGTGACTGTGTGCCCACAAGCAGCCCTCCCTCCCTCCTCACTTCGGAGCAGCTCCATCCAACCCCTCTTTTGCAATAGCTGTTTAAATAACAGGCTGCCTTCAAAGGAATATATTTAGAGCAGAAGGGTCCTCCCCCCACAGCACGCTCTGAGTGTTTGAATGATTTCAGCTGGTTTGGCCACAGTTCCCTGTGATATCATTTCTTTCTGGATTTGCTGTGCTCAGGCTCTGAGGGCTCACAGCTCTCACAGCCCCCATCACTGCAGTCTCACACACTGCATTTCCAGATGGACCTGGGGCTGCCAGGGTGCATGGAACGTGCCCTGCATGGCAGCATTCCACGTGCCAGCCCAAAGCTGGGCTGCTTGCCTGCAGGCTGTTGTGAGCTGTTGGTCACATTGTGCTGGTCAGCCTGTGGTGGTCACCCTTTTGATGCTCACTCTGCGGTGGTCACTCAGCACTATTTCCTGGTTGGGATTACTGTGGCACGGCCTTAGGTGGACAGTTCTGCTGGCCCTAGACCTGTTATTTTCCCTGTTAGCACACATACATGTGCCTCAGTATTGGTGAGGTATCTCCATGGAGTGGGCAGGGTGTGGAAAACCCAAAGTCCTCCCTAGAGAAGAGCATTTGCTGTGCTCACATCAGCAGTTGCCCTGATTTGTAACTGCGGCAGGCGGAGGCTGGGAGAATTTTCTGAATGTCAAACACATATTGATCTTCTCCTTCCTGAGAGCACTGCCCCTCCACCCTGCCAGCCAAGTGACTCCTGGCAGAGCAGCTTTTGCCCCCTCCTGGGGAGCAGCCACCTCCCTGCCCTCCCCTGACGGTACCAAACCAATTTCTCCCATTATCTGCTGGTTGCAGATGGTCACGAAGCTGTGAATCGACCACCCTGGAGCGGATGTTTTTTAGGCTGGGTCATGTTCAAATGCCTGTGAAGTGCTTCAGCAAAAGTGAAGCAGCAGTTTATGGGCAAAAGGACCCCAGGAGCTTTTCTTTCCAGTAACAAACACCCGTCTTCTGACCAGGGCCCCAGCCCTACGGGCTGAGCGGTGGAGGCTGCGTGGCAGGAGGCAGAGAGGAGCTCTGCAGGAGGAACCTGGGCTCCTGCACATCTGAGCATCACATGCCGAGCATGCTCCTTACAAGGGCTCCTTTGTTCCCGCGAAGGGCTCACCTGAGCCATGGACTGCTCCAGGGGTGGGGGTGGGGGGGGTTGTAATTAGCAACAGGAGCTCGGCCACGCTCGTCCCCCCTAAGGCAGCTCCCATCGTGTCTCTGCAGCTCTCCACATTTTTTGCCCAGGTGGTGAGGCCAAGGGGGTGGTACAGAGGGATGAGCTCTGCTCCCACCGGCCCCCCTCATCTTCCCAGCGCCTGCGGCTCGCAGCCCGGCTGCAGGGGGCCGGCAGCGCACGGGGCTTTGGCTTCACGGTGCGGGGAGGGGTGCAGAAAGAGCTGCAATAAGCCTGCAGTGACTCTTCAGAGCCTCCTTGCACAGCCATCCAAAGCAGCCTGGCTGCAGGGCAGACCTGGGCTGCTGGTGTTGCAGACCCATTTTTCAGCAGTGTCTGCAGAGAAAGGCGCCCCCAGGGATGGATTTGGGGGGGGGGGGGGNAGGGACCACAAGGATCATCCAGTTCCAACCCCCCTGCCATGGGCAGAAACACCTCACATTAGATCAGGCTGGCCAGAGCCTCATCCAGCCTGGCCTTAAACACCTCCAGGGATGGAGCCTCAACCACCTACCTGGGCAGCTCATTCCAGGCTCTCACCACTCTCATGCTGAAGAACTTCTTCCTAACATCCAGTCTGAATCTCCCCACCTCCAACCTTGCTCCATTCCCCCTAGTCCTGTCACTACCTGATATCCTAAAAAGTCTCTCCCCAGCTTTTTTGTAGGCCCCCTTCAGATACTGAAAAGCCACAATAAGGTCACCTGGGAGCCTCCTCTTCTGCAGACTGAGCAGCCCCAACTCTTTCAGTCTGTCCTCATAGGAGAGGTGCTCCAGCCCTCTGAGCATCCTTGTGGCCCTTCTTGAGATGTTTGCCTCCATCTTGCTTAGATCACTCTACCTGCCCTTTTTGCTCAAAGTGAACAAGGTGCTGCCTTCCACAGCTGAACAGAGGGCATCCAGGTAAAGACCATGGCATGGCCAAGGTAAAGACAGAAGCTTTGTGTGAACTACCCAAGGGCAGGCAGCTGAGCAGTGAGCTGAATGTGTTGTCAGTGCAAGGTTCCCCTCCATATTCCCATGGGAATCCTTGAGCCTGTGTTTTAGTGGAGAGGAGCTAAGGTTGCTCCTGGTTGTGAGGGTGAGAAGTCCTCTGCCCATCCTCTGTGCCCAGCACTGCCTGTTCCCTGTGCCCAGCAGGGCTGAGGCATGTTCACCAGAGGTGAAACACACAACACTTGGGTTTCTGTGCTTTAAAAGGTGCCTTGCTGGCTCACTGAAGTGCTGGATTTAGAAGTCCTTGGATTTAGTCCAGAATTTTTAGGACCTGCTGATCTTAGGGGTTAGAATCTGTTTTCCCACACGAGATGTGCTGGGATGCAGGTGGCTCAGGATGATGTGTGCCTAAGCTGGGGCATTGACAGCCACACTGGGATGGCAGTGGATGGGTCAGAACCCTGGAGATGGCTCTTCTTTGACTCTGAAGAAGATTTGATGTCATGGTGGGCATTGACTGAGTGCTCCTGTGCACAGTTTCAGGGCATATCTAACACTTGTTTGGAGCCCCCAAACACCCTCAATCCAGCCAGGCTCTCCACTTAGTGCTCTGAACTGGTGGCAGTGGTGCCATCCCTCTGGCCAGCTGGGATGGTGCTGGTCCCATGGGGACCAGAGTGGGTCTGTCCTGGGGCTTCTCCCACCCAGCCCAGCTCTGGGTGACACAGGGAGCTGGAAGGAGGCAGTTGCCTGAAGGCTCCAGCATTCTCTAACCAAGCCTTTTCCTCCACACACTGCTCACCAGGGACTAAGGGAGAGCAGGGATGTGCAGCAGGCATCTGACTGCAGGACCTGGGCTGGTTGGGGCTGTGCTGGTCTCTGTCTCTGGTGTTAGCTGGAGTCAGCATCCTCACCCAGATCCTTTTCTCCATCATGGCTGGCTCAGAGTAGGGGCAGAATGTAGCCCTTACCAGAAGCTGTTGTACCATGAGTGCCCTGTACACATTCTCCCTGTGACATACTGGGGAGTTCTCACAAGAGGCAAAGGATAAAATCAGCCAGGAGGAAAACGTTAGCAACAGAAAACAGGATTCTTTTGGGTGAGGTTCTGCCAGGTCATGCTTCCCAGCTGAGCTCAGCCTCCCTGACTTGCTGTGAAAATGCTGGAAATTGGGGTTGGGGGATGAGGGGGGTTGGCTGGGGGAGGGGACTCATTCCTGGAAATGCCCAGGAGAACTTTCTCACCGCAGTTCTCCAGGTAAAACCCTGTAACTTTATCATCCTCAAATAACGTGAAAAGAAGCCCCCCACCCCCTGGGTGCACAAAGCATAGCTTGATACCTGCTAACAAAGCCTCTGGAAAGATAAAGAGCAGAGAGCAGGCAGGGGAGCATGCCTGGCAGGCAGACAGGAGTTGGCCAGGATAGGCCAAATTCTTTGGGAGTTGAGTTTCCGTTTGGGCTCAGCTTTCCCGCGGGTTCTATACACCTAAAGAAAACAAACTGTAATCCTAGCTGGGGCCCAGCACTCTATTTATTTCACCTGGTGAAAAGATCTTGCCAATTCCTCCATGCTGAAACCCAGCAGCTGCCCAGCAAGGGACCTGGGGATGTTCTGCATTACGGCAAAGGCAATGTTCAAACTCAGCCGCGCTCCTGCCGGGACCCGTTTTGTGCCTTCTGCCAGGGCTCTTCCCTGCCTGGCTGTGTGGCTGGGATCCTGCTCGCTGCCTCTCAGCCCCAGTAATCCCAGTCTACAAGCTATAATCCCCAGATTACAACCAGGGGAAGCAGGCAGCCTCCATCCGCCCTTGGCAGTTGCAACTTTCACCTCGCTTTGGGCAAGGAGCTGGGCAGAGGAACGCCGTGCCCGGGTGGAGGTGGTCATTGCTCCTTTCAAGGGCTCAGAAATAGGGTCCCACCCCCTTCCCTGCCTTTGCCTTCACCCTGGCTTCGTCCCTTCCTTCCTCTCCACTGTGACTGCAGCAGCTGTGAGCTGGAGGCTTTGTTGGGCTGGGTGCAGGTCCCCAGCCAGATCCTGGTTGCACCGTTCTGCCCGTTGGGCTCTCACACCAGGCAGGGCAGGCACCTACCCTTCAGTATGGTTCCTCCATGCTGGGGTGGTTGAAAATGATGAGTGAAGCCACCCAAGCTGCTCACCCATGGGTGCAGTCTTAGTGCAGTGACAGCTGCTGTGCAGGATCCTGCAGGGATGGGAGCTCCCACTCCCACTCTGCAGCAGTGGGGTGAGCTGCAGCACGGGGGGCAGCAGGCACCTCCTTGGAGCAATACTCCCACCAGCCAAACAAGAGCAGTTGTGTTTCTAGTGAGTAAGGAGACAAAAAGCCAAACATTTTCCACTCTCATTTCTCTTTCCTGCGTTTTGTTACTGATACCTCCCTGTGGGCATTGGAGCTCTGACAGATGAGCTCTGCAACGGATTAAAGGGTTTCTGTGCTCAGCTGTCAGAGGTTGCTGTCCCCGAGTGGGACGCTGCAATCGGATCCTGCCTGTGCCCCGTCCTGCTGCCCTGGCCTGGGCAACACCCCTGTCACTGCTGGGACAGGGCAGGGGTGGAGCAGGCACTGAGGCTATAGCCTTGACCTTTCCAAGCCTCCTTCCACGGTCAGATTTGCCCTCAATTGAACTCACTCTTTTAGATGTCCAGGGAGGTGACTCTAAAATCAACCCCTCTGAGGTTCTGTAGCTCTCATCTTGTGGCCAGGTAGAGGAGAAAGCGCTGATGTCTCTGCCTGGCTGCTATGGGAGTGGAAAGAGCTCTTGGGAGGTCCATCATCACTTGGAGGCTTGAATTGCTGCTCAGTGGGCCACCAAATGGTCCCTGGTGCAATCTTACTTCCTAGATGCAGCACCAAGGAAAGCCCAATGCAAAGCCTGCTCCTGCCTGTCCCAGCACCACCTAAATCCTGCAGAGCTCCTGGCCGAGACCCTTCTGCATCCCCCTGTAATTAGTCATGCTCAGAAAATAAAACTCCAATATCTGTGGTATTATCACAATCATTTCAAGCTCTCTCTGGAGATGGATGCTGCTGACAACATTTCCTGAGCTGCTTCCCAGGCTGATAAGTCACACAAGTATGCAAGGAAAGAATGGTGTGGAGATACCATCGGCATTTCCACCACGCATTAATCCTTACATAGGACCAAAGGGACAGGACCATTCTCCAGAACTCCCACTCACTGCAGCTTTGAGCTGAGTCACTTTAGAGCTGCTAGGACACTGTGCTTGGATTCACTTGGTGGGCTCACCAATGACCAGGGCAAGTCAAGCCTGCTCCCTGCTAGCCCCAAAGTTCAGCAGCAGAGGGTCTGTGGGGCTGTGCCTTGTGTTGGTGCCAGCCCCACACTGCTGCAGCATCTTCTCTTTGGGGAGACCCTGGGTGGGTCTGGGCACAAGTCACCTGCATGGGACCCTGGAGAGAAGCCAGCTTAGTTGGTATCTTTCTAGCCACAACAGTCTCCAGTACTGAGAGAGGAAAAGAAACTGTTGGGTGTGAATGCTTGACCTGTCCTTACATGGCCTGGAGGTGAACTTTTTACTTCCTTGGTGATTGTTGCTCAAGCATCTATCATAGAGAATCTACTCATGTCTGGAGACACCTGAAGAAGAGTGTTCCCTCTAGGGATGGCTCTGGCCAGGAAAGCAGTGGGAGGTGCTGTTCCCAGAGGAAAAACTCTCAAAGCATCCCACAAAACCTTGTTTCTACACTGAGTTTCCTACCTTGGCAGGCTTGGGGCCACCACTCACAGCTCTGCAGTTTCTGGACCACAGGTCTGCTTGGGATTGGCTGCTCCTTGCAGCACCTCTGTGGAGCTCTGAGTGAGGGGAAAGAGGAGTCCAAAGGCCCGGAGGGGATTTCCCGAGAGGAGCTGCAGGCTCAGGGCAGGGGCAGGCTGCCTGCTGTGCAGATAAGCTGGGCTGAGACCTGGTACTGATGGCCTGGATAAGGGGCAGCAGGGCAGCAGTGGGGTGTGCCACCCCAAGAGGAGCTGCAGAGGAAGAAGCAACTCACCTTGTCCCACTGTGTTTGGTGACTGAAGAGCACAGGGGCTAGGAGCTGCTGTTTTGAGGAGCAGACAGAGCTTGGCAGCTGTTTAAGTCTTGCCAGCTGAGGCAATTGCAGGCTCAGGAAGGATATCAGCAATTACTGTGATTGGGGAGGGCTGTAATTAACCTGCAGTGCTTTTCAAGCTCTTGGAGCTCTAGTCCAGCCCACTCCATGCAGCCACCCCTCCATTTGGTTCTCATTTATTTGTCTCTCCAAGTACAACCTCCTCTGCACCAGGTGTTGTCAGCAGAAGGTCCTGGAAGTGGGCATCTGCCAGGGGTAGCTCTGGGGCAGGTTCCACCTGGGAACCAAGGCTGGATGAAGCTGTCGTCACCCTGGCCTGGTGGGCACAGAGGATCCCAGCATGGAAACTGCTATCTTCTGGGCATCCTTAGGGTTCACTGTGAGCTCACCATGGATGCCCACATGCTCTGTGCACTGCTGCCCTCACTATGGGAGCTTGCTGGGTTGACTTGCCTGCTTGGAGAGTACAATGTACTGCCAGATGCAGATGGTAGCATTCAATGTCTTAGCTCCCTCTGGGCAGTCTTCCTCTTTTACAGAGTCACAAAGTCACCTTGGTTGGAACAGATCTTTCAGATCATTGAGTCCAGCCATCAACTCAGCACTGCCAGGACACCACTACACCATATCCCTCAACACCACATCTCCACAGCTTTGAAACCCCTCTGGTCATGGAAACTCCACCACTTCCCTGGACCCCCTGGGCTGGGGCTTGACAACGCTTTGGAGGAAGAAAATTTTCCTCCTATTCAATCTAAACCTCCCTGGGTTCAACTTCAGGCCATTTCCTCTTGTCCTTTTGCAAATGGAGCTGGGAGCTGCTCTAATACCCAGGTATGAGGATGGGCTCAGGGGAAAGAGGATGACAGGAACCAGTGGCTTCAGTCTCCATATCCCCACTTGTTCTTGCTGAGGTGTGGTGATGCTCCTGCCTGTGAGCTGCTTCTTGGCTCCACAGAGCACCAAGGAAAAGAAATCTGTGCAAGTGTAAACGCTGATGAGCTTGTAGGTTTGTTCATCTTCTCTCTCTGGTGATTCAGTGTATGTTTTAACATCTAAAGAGGCCTCCTACACACATGATGTCTCTATTGTATAAAAATATCAGCCCTGGTATTTCCAAAATATCTCCAATTCCAACAGTCCCTGCACCCAGGCAGAGCTCCAGCCACCACTGCCACTGCTGCTGAGAGAGTCAGCTCCAGCCCAGCTGGAGCACCACAAACATGTGCAGACAAGAAGTGCTGCCTGTCCTTCAGCTGTACAAGAATGTTTGCTGCAACAAGGACATGTTCTCTACCAGCTGCTGAGTTGAACCTGGCTGGGACTGAAGGCAGCTGCTGGGACCAATGCAGGCTCTGCCCTGCTAAACACTCTCCAGCCAAGGGATTTCAGGCACTGGAATGAGCTGCCCAGGGAGGTGGTTGAGTCACCCACCCTGGATGTGTTTAAGGGTGGTTTGGATGTGGTGCTTAGGGCTATGGTTTAAAGTGAATCTTGTAGAGTAGGATTATAGATTGGGCTTGGTGATCCTGAGGGGCTTTTCCAGCCTGGATGTTTCTGTGATTCTGTGGTGTTCTCCAGAGGGAACCATCCATCACCTTTTTCTTTGTTCTCCAGCCTGCTTGTGGGCTGTGGGGTGTGTGGGTTGGTGAGCTGAGTACTGCACAGCCACTGTCATGATCTTCACTCCCAAAGGGCTCTCTATGCCTGTGCTTGGGTCAGAGTCTGGCCAGCAGCTCCATGGTAGGATGATCTGCTCCTTGGCTTGATTTGGTGAGTTCACATCCACAGGCTGCCCTGCTACCGGAGCCAGGACTCTGAACAGGCTGACCTGTCCCTGGCAAGCAGCCTGGTGAACACATTGCTGCTTCTCCTCTGTGGATCCTCTGGCTGGGAGCTCCAGGTACATGATTCTTTTCCTACAAGTGTCTTTCTTAGCTTGAATCTTCAGCATCAGCTGAGCAACAGTACTGTGTGGCTTG
This sequence comes from Ramphastos sulfuratus, assembly GCA_013399055.1. NCBI lineage: Eukaryota > Metazoa > Chordata > Aves > Piciformes > Ramphastidae > Ramphastos > Ramphastos sulfuratus. The sequence continues at coordinate 59,426 of WBNM01023416.1, forward strand.
AAGGGGTCAATAGCACTACTGCTCTGCCAAGGAGACCTTTGGCTTGATGCTTTTTAGGGAATGCTTGCTCAGATCACTGGGTGGAGAGGACACACTTCAGTCTTCCCCACAAGGCCCCACAGTGGCTGGGTAACTGTGGTCAAATTGGTCTCTTGGTGGTTCAGTTGTTTCTGATTAACTTAAATAAATACATTGAGTCTGGGCAGAGCTGGGCTGGTGGCCTCTGCACACTCCCATGTGGTCCCAGGGATGATGGCTGCTGACCCCTGTCACTGCCTGCCTGGGGTCCCTGCCTGGATCTCTGCAAATCCAAGGTCCATGCCTGCCTGCCCAGATCCCTGCTCACTCAGATCCCTGCCCACTTGGGATCCTTACCCACCCAGATCCCTGCCCACCTATACCCGTGTCTGCCCATATCCCTGTCTACTTGGGATCCCTGCCTATCTAGACCCCTGCCTGCCCAGATCCCTGTTCATGCAGATCCCTGCCCACCTGAGATCCTTGCCCATCCAGATCCCTGCCCACCTATATCCATGTCTGTCCATATCCCTGTCTACTTGGGATCCCTACCTGCCCAGATTCCTGCTTACTCAGATTCCTGCCCACTTGGGATTCTTACCCACCCAGATCCGTGCCTACCTACATCCATATCTGCCCGTATCCTTGTCTACCCAGGATCCCTGCCTATCCAGATCCCTGCCTGCCCTGATCCCTGCCCACCTGGGGTCCCTGCCTGCCCAGACCCCTGCACACTTGAGATCCTTGNCCCCTTCTTCTTCAGACAGGGCTACAGAAAAAAAAAAGTCTGGAGTCTGAAAGGCCTCGAAACTTGGCCTGAGCTGAGCTTTTCTGCAAGCCAAGGACCTCAGTGGGAAGATTAAAGCAAAGAGAAAAAAGGGATAAGAAAATGGGAGCCTGGGCAAAAGGGGCTGGGGGAGGGCACAGCTCTGTCTGAGCATGCTCTTGCTTTCCATCGTTGCTCTTTTCTTTTTTTCAGTGACGTCTAACTCAGCTCCAGGAGCTCTGTGGTCCCAGAGCCAGCCCAGACCGGGCTGCAGGTCCTGCTGTGGTGCCTGGGGGCTGGTGCTGCTGTGGGCATAGTGGGCAGATGGGGCTGGTGTTCAACCCCAGTCTGAGACTGGGGCAAAGCACCCTGTGCAGCCAAGTCAGGAGGGGTGTGTGTGCTTCACTGCACCCTGTGCAGCCAAGTCAGGAGGTGTGAGTGTGCCTCACTGCACCCTCAGCAACCCGAGGCTTTCTGCTTCCAACCATCTCTCCGTGCTGCAAACCTCTATCCAAAGCTTTATTCAAAGGCATCAGTAGGAATGATAAAACCAAAGGGTGGGAACTTCCCCTTCTTTAAAGCATACAATTAACTGAGGGCAGAGCTCTGGCTCTGATGAGCACTCTGGANTGCCTGCCCAGATCCCTGTTCATGCAGATCCCTGCCCACCTGAGATCCTTGCCCATCCAGATCCCTGCCCACCTATATCCATGTCTGTCCATATCCCTGTCTACTTGGGATCCCTACCTGCCCAGATTCCTGCTTACTCAGATTCCTGCCCACTTGGGATTCTTACCCACCCAGATCCGTGCCTACCTACATCCATATCTGCCCGTATCCTTGTCTACCCAGGATCCCTGCCTATCCAGATCCCTGCCTGCCCTGATCCCTGCCCACCTGGGGTCCCTGCCTGCCCAGACCCCTGCACACTTGAGATCCTTGCCCACCTGCAACCCTGCCCACCCGAATCCCTTCCTGCCAGGATCTCTGCCCACCTGGGATCCCCGCCCACTGGATCCCTGCCCAGCCAGATTCCTGCCCACTCTGATCCCTGCCCACCCGCCCAGCAGCGAGCCTTAGACTGAGCGGTGGCAGGGACGGTGGCGCAGGAACGGAGCCTCCTCTGCCGCTCGGGATGTTGAGGGCTCGGCTGTCGTTTCTGCCAGGCTCCTGCTGTCCCATGCCAGTGCCCGCGGCTGTTCCCGGGGGGCGCGGAGGGTGCTGCGCGATGCTCAATGCCAGGCAGCGACCCCTATAGCTGAGGTTACACAAGAATTTCTATAGGCTAAACATTTTCCCAAACATTCACCTGCTGGGCTTAAATTTTCCATGCCTGTTGTTTGCCGGAAGGTGAATTGTTTTCAAGCTTGAGAAAAATTCCTTTGGCTGGGTCTGAGTTATGGGAGAAGAGAAAATTCTCTCTTCCCACTGGAAAAATCTGTAGCTACGTTTTCCCCCCCGCCCGCCCCGCCCCGCCGCGAGCCTCACACGTGCT
>WBNM01023418.1:0-23878 GCA_013399055.1 Ramphastos sulfuratus
CATCTTGTCCAACTCCCCTGCATGCAGCTAGACCAATTCAAGCCTACATTAGCACCTGAGCAACTCCCCTGTGGACACTGACTGCTGTGTCTCATGATCCAAACCCAAGCCCACCGTCAGCTAATGAAGATTCCTCCAAAACACAAGGATTTATGTTTTTCCTTTCCATCTACAGCCCAGGCTGCGACTCAGGACATCAGGAGGAAGTTTTTTACACAGTGGTAAAATACTGCAACAGGCTGCCCAGAGATGTGGCTGAGCCCTTGCAGCTCAGCCTTGCTGTGTCCCTGTGCAGCCTGCTCTGGCTGGAGCTGTCCCTGCTGCCTGCAGGGGGTTGGCCAAGATGCCCTTGGAGGGTCCCTGCCAACCCAATGCCATCTGGGAATGAAGTGGTGAGGCCTTCCCATAAAACCTACACAGAGCTGTGGTACCTGAGCTGATGTCTTCATCTGATGCTCCACCTTTAAGGAGAATTTTGACTTTCAGAAAAAAACCTGCTGGCTGCACATCCTCCTGCACAATGGAAAAGAAGGCATTACTTGGACAGCCTCTTGGAGAACACAGATCCCACCAGAGTCACACTGAGAACACACCTCAGGAGTCACACATCCACTGTATTCACAGCATCACAGATTGCTTTGGGTTGGAAGGGACCTTTGAAGCTCATCCAGTCCAACCTCCCTGCAGTCAGCAGAGACATCTGCACATGGGGCAGGTTGCTTAGAGTCCCAAACAACCTGATCTGCAATGGTTCCAGGGATGGGACTTCTCCCACCTCTCCAGGCAACCTGAGCCAGGGTCTCACCAACCTCAGTGTAAAATATTCCTTATCTAGCCTGAATCTCCCCTTTCTTAGCTTCAAACCATCACCTCTTGTCCTGTCAGTAAAGGCCCTGCTAAAAAGTCTGTCCCCAGCTTTCTGAGCAGCCTCTGTAAGCGCTGGTAGCTCACCAGAAGGTCTCCCTGGAGCCTTCCTTTCCCCAGACTAAACAACTCCCCCTCTCTCAGCCTGGCCTCACAGCAGAGGGCTTCCAGTCCTTGGATCATTTCTGCTGCCTCCTCTGGACCTGCCAGTTCCATGTCTCTGTGTGCTGAGGACTCCAGAGCTGGATGCAGTGCTGCAGGTGAGGTCTCAGCTGGAGTGGAGTCGTGGGGCAGACCTGCTGTGAGTGCCCACTGCTGCCTCCTGCCCAGCTTCTCACCCAACAGCACCCCCAGGGCCCTCCCCACAAAGCTGCTCCCAATCCCACCATTCTCCAGCTTTTACAGATACTGGACATTGCTCCAGCCAAGGGGCAGGACCTTGCATGCTGCCTTGCTGCAGCTCAGGAGGGTCACACAGCCCCACTGCTCCAGCTCGCCCAGCCCCTCCGCTTCACATCCCTGCCCTGGGGCATGGTAGCTGCACCACTCAGCAGGTGCCATCTGCAGACTTGCTGGCAGTGCCTCCAGCCCACTCCGCATGCAGGGAGCTCTGTCTGTGCCCATTATGGAGCAGGACAGGAACATTCAGTGCCACCTCCACAGTGTTTTCTCCTGAGCTGCAACGGGCACGTTCATTAACTACATTATCAAAAGACCACTTCTGGGCCCCTCACCTCAGGGAGGACCTTGAGGGGCTGCAGTGTGTCTAGAGAAAGGCAGCAAGGCTGGAGAAGGGCCTGGAGCAGCTGGGGGTGAGGAGGGGCTGAGGGAGCTGGCAGGGTGCAGGCTGGGGAAGAGGAGGCTGAGGCCAGAGCTCATTGCTCTCTGCAGCTGCCTGCAGGGAGGGGGCAGTGAGGAGGGGGCAGCCTCTGCTGCTTGGTGCCAAGGGACAGGAGCAGAGGAAATGGTTCACAGCTGCCCCAGGGGAGGCTCAGGCTGGAGCTCAGGAAATATTTCTGCACTGGAAGGGCTCTCAGACACTGGCACAGCTGCCCAGGGCAGTGCTGCAGTGCCCATCCCTGGGGGGGTTCCCAGCAGCTGTGGAGCTGGTGGTGAAGGTCATGGTTTGGTGCTCAGCCTGCAGTGCTGGGTTAAGGGTTGGACTGGGTGAGCTTGGAGGCCTCTTCCAACCAGATCTACCCTCTGTGTGTGTGACCTTGAGGAAAATGACAGCAGGGACATGATTCTCATTTTGCTGTGACCCATTTCTGACACTTTTAAATGGAAGCTGAACTCTGCTGAGTGAAACTTCTCCTGCTTTTCTGGGTGTAAACTGCCTGGATCACTCCAGAATGAAGAGCAGCAGATTTTTTAGTCCTACCATTATCAAAGGACCTCACTACTGACAGATGTGAGGCAGCAGGACAGCTCTGCATCTACATGCCAGCAAGTGTTTCTCTCTCAGACAGCTGTGGGAGCACCAAAGCATGCTTAGCACACTGCAAACAGGGCACAGCAAACACAGAATCACAGAATAATAGAATGGGAAGGTTGGAAGGGACCTCAAAGATCATCTAGTTCCAACCCCCTGCCATAGGCAGGGACACCTCCCACTAGCACAGGTCACTCAAGGCCTCATCCAACCTGACCTTAAACACCTCCAGGGAGGTTGTAGAGCACAGAAGCACCCAATGTGATCAAAGATCCCATTCTGTACTTCTGTGCTCCACACCCTCCCTGGGCAACCTGTGCCAGTGTCTCACCACCCTCACTGCAAACAACTTCCTCCTCACATCCAGTTTCAATCTCCCCTCTGCCACTTCAAACCCATTCCCCTTGTCCTGGCATTACCAGACCTTGTCAATAGTCCCTCCCCAGCCTTCCTGGAGCCCCCTTCAGATCCTGCAAGGCCACTCCAAGCTCTCCTGGAAGCCTTCTCCTCTCCAGGCTGCAGAGCCCCAACTCTCTCAGCCTGTCCTCACAGCAGAGCTGCTGCAGCCCTCTCAGCATCTTGGTGGCCTCCTCTGGACTGGCTCCAACACTTCCATGTCCTTCCTGTGCTGGGGGCTCCAGAACTGCACACAGGACTGCAGCTGGGGTCTGAGGAGAGCAGAGCAAAGGGGCAGAATCCCCTTCCTTGCCCTGCTGCCCACACTGCTCTTGCTGCAGCCCAGACATCTTCAGCTGATGTCAAGGATAACACAGCAGTGATTAGTGTGGCCCACAGCATGATGTTAGCAAATGCCTGAGTTTCAGCTACTGCACACCACAAACACAGCAACATCTCATTACCTGATTTGCCAAGCTTATAGCTTTCAGTGCCTTCTCAAGGTGCTGGCTGCAATCCCACTCAAAGTAGGCTGTAGCCAACAACCGCAGGACTTTAGCCTGGAAAGAGAAACAAATTGGAAGTGTCATTGGCACCTCTGGAAAGCAAAGGGGGAAAGAGCCACAGGTGGTCACGTTCATGAATACAAGACTTGAAATCTAAGGTCATGAGAAAGCTCTCTGAGGCAAAAGAATGCCTGCCTGATAGCAGCCATACACACTGACTGCTCAGTTCTGAAGCACATCCAGACCTCCCTGTCCCACGGGATGTGATCCAGCTGCAGCTCAGAGAACAGCAGAGTCAAAGGGGAGGAAAAAAGGAGAAAGGACAACCAGATGCCTGGAAAAATCAGAACAAGGAACCTGAGGGAAGCTTCTCTCTTTCTGAAGGAGGTTTCTCTCACTGAGAGAAAGCAACACAGAACATAAAGCCACACATGGCAGTGGTGTGCAAATGGTTTCTGTGAGGAGGAAGAGACTAAAACCTCCGTGTGCCCTGTGGGCAGCTACAGGAGTGGTGACTTAAGAGTGAGCCATGAGGATCTGCCAGAGAGCACAGAGATGGGACTGCCTGCCCTGGCCCCAGGCCTGGCAGCATCCCAGCCCCACAGGGCCACTGGCGCCACTGCCTCCCCCCTCCCCTGCCCTCCAGTGGCGTGGAAGGAGAAATTGGGAGCAAAAACCAAAACCCTGAGGATGGAGATAAGGAGAAATCAGCAGAACGATAGAAAGAACAAAGGAACAGCTGGAACAGCAGCAGCAAAAGCCAGTGCAGACAGGTTAACCAGGTCCTGGCTAAGCCCTGGACACTGAAGGTAGTTGGGAAAAACTGAGGGGAGGGACAGGGAAAGAAGGAAAGGGCAAGAGGGAAAGGGTCACCAAAGCCATTAAACCATGGCCCCGGGTGCATGGCCACAGGTCTCTTGAGCACCTCCAGGCATGGGCACTCCACCACCTCCTGGGCAGCCTGTGCCAGTCCCTGACCACTCTTGCACCAAAGACATTTTTCCTAATCTCTAACTTAACCCTCCCCTGGCACAGTTTCAGGCCAGTTCTGTTCCTATCACCTGAGATTAGGGAGCAAAGCCCAACCCCAGCTCACTGCAGCCTCCTCTTAGGGACTGCAGAGAGCAATGAGCTCTGCCCTCAGCCTCCTCTGCTCCACACTGCACATCTCCAGCTCCCTCAGCTGCTCCTCCCTGGCCCTGCTCTCCAGACCCTGCCCCATCTTTGTTGCCCTTCTCTGGACCTGCTCCAGTCCCTCAAAGTCCTTCTTGGAGTAAGGGGCCCAAAACTGAACCCAGCACTCAAGGTGTGACCTCAGCAGTGCCCAGACCAAGGGCTCTGTTCACAGGATCCCAGGATGTTCAATGCCAGGTTGGATAAGGCCTTGAGTGACCTGTGCTAGTGGAGGTGTCCCTGCCTATGGCAGGGGGTTGGAACTGGATGATCCTTGAGGTCCCTTCCCACCCTACCATTCTATGATTCTATGTTAGGGGTTGGAAGGGACCTCTGGAGATCATTGAGTCCAATCTGCCTGCAGGACCATAACCTAGCATAGGTCACACAGGAATGCATCCAGGCAGGGCCTGAAAGTCTCCAGAGCCTCCTCTTACTGTTCTTACCTCTTGCTCTGTTCCTTACCTGCATTTCCTTGCCAACAGAATACTTTATGTCCATCTTCCCAATATCATAGCTCTGGCTATCAACAAGTGAAAAAGGCAGAATGAAATGGAATGACAGAGACAAACCCACAGTCTTCTGATACCTGCAACAATCCTGCCCTCTCCTGCTCCTTCACCACAGGAAGCCACACAAGCACACAGCTCATCTCAACATTCACTGACTAGAGAATGTGAGATGCCTTTCTTGTCCCTCATGTCAAACCCCTGTACTGTCACTTGCTTCAGCCTACTGCACCACCTTCTGCTGCTTCTGCTCAAGCAGTCCCGGAGGCTTTACCACTTGGATCCTCAGGGGTCAGGAAGGAACCGTTCTCATTCTCACCTGACATGACAACAGTTACACATGGCCTGGTCTCAGCATTCACAGACTGCATGAGGCTGAAAGGACACTCCAAGGGCACCTTGGCCAACCTCCTGCAGGCAGCAGGGACAGCTGCAGCCAGAGCAGGCTGCACAGGAACACAGCAAGGCTCAGCTTGAAGGGCTGCAGGGATGGGGCCTCAAGCACAGCCCTGGGCAGCCTGTGCCAGTCTCTGCCCACCCTCACTCTGCACAACTCCCTCCTGATTGCTGGGTTAGGAACTGGCTGGAGGGCCGAGCCCAGAGAGTGGTGGTGAATGGTGCCACATCCAGCTGGAGGCCTGTCACTAGCGCTGTCCCCCAGGGATCAGTACTGGGCCCCATCCTCTTTAACATCTTCAGTGATGATCTGGACGAGGGCATCGAGACAGTCACCAGCAAGTGTGCAGATGACACCAAGCTGGGGGCAGATGTTGGTGGGTTGGAGGGCAGAAGGGCTCTGCAGCAGGACCTCGAGCNAGTCTTGAGGTCTGTGGTAATGGGTTGGACTTGATGATCTTTGAGGTCTCTTCCAACCTTGCTTATACTGTGATACTGTGATACTGTGATGCCCAACCTAACTCTCCCCTGCTCCAGTTCCAAACCATTGCCCTCAGCCTGTCCCCATAGCCCCTTCTGAGCAGTCCCTTCCCAGCCTGCCTGGGTGTCCCTTTCAATGCAGCTCTGAGGTCTGCCTGGAGCCTTCTCTTCTGCAGGCTGCACAGCCCCAACTGTCTCAGCCTGGCCCCAGCCCTGTCACAGAGTCAGGAAAAGAACCTGGGAACCACGATCCTCCCTTTTGTTATTCAGAGCTAAAGAGCAGCACAAAGTTCTCCCCAGGACAAAATGCTGTGGCAGCTCCATGAAAGCAGAGTTAATTGCAAGTAAGAAGGGAGATGTGTTAGAAAAGCAGTGTCTGGGCCTTGCTTTCCCGGTGCTCAGCACGGAGCAGCCTCAGCCCAGCAGATGGAGCCGCACTGCTTGCTCCTCACCATCAGTCTCTCTGCAAAGGAACTTTCACATCTCAAACTACACCATTCAGGACTCAGTGCTGAATTCTCCAAAGGAACAAAATACAAAATAACCTCCAAAGCACCAGCTGCAGGTCATTCTCGGGAGTTCTACAAGTCCTCTTTCACAACGGTTGTGTTTTGCATGTGCTACACTGCCACTCCTTTCCTGCCATTTAAAACAAAATGGAGAAATAAAACAAAGATTTTTCTGAGCTGAGGCTGTGGCTGTGGCATGAGCAGGCTCATCTTGCAGATGGAGAGAGAGGATTCTTGCCACTCTGCTCTGCCCTGGTGAGATCTCAGCTGGAGTGCTGTGTCCAGACCTAGAGCACTCCAACACAAGAAGGACATGGACCTGATGGAAAGGCTCCAGAGGAGGCCACAAAGATGATCAGAGCACCTCTGCTGTGGGGACAGGCTGAGGGAGCTGAGTTCAGCCTGGAGAAGGCTCTGGGGAGACCTTAGAGCTGCCTGATAGGGGCTGCAGGAAGGCTGCAGAGAGACTGTTTGCAAAGCCCTGCAGGGACAGGACGAGGGCAATGGTTTGAAATGAGCACAGAGCAGATTGAGATTGGCTGTGAGGAACAAGTTCTGCACCAGGAGGCTGCTGGAACACTGCAGCAGGTTGCCCAGGGAGGTGGTTGAGGCCTCATGCCCGGACATATTCCAGGTCAGGCTGGGCAGGGCTGTGGGCAACCTGCTCTGGTGGAGGATGTCCCTGCTGAGTGCAGGGGGTTGGGCTGGATCAGCTTTGGAGCTCCCTTCCAGCCCAGAGCATTCTGTGATTCTATGATTTTTCTTTCCTTAGCAGTGCCACGTTTCTTACTTGGATCCTATCCAAGCCACTTCTATCTATTCTCTTTTCACCTTGATGTTTGTGTCTTCCATCAAGGAGCTGCTCTCAATGCAGTATCTCCTCTATGAGAAATTCAAACTGTTCCAACCAAATTCACTTAAAACCAGCCAGAAGAATTCATCTACTCTTCCAAAGTGTTCACATTCCTTCATGAGTGCCACAAGAACTGGGAACAGCCTCTTCATTAAAATAGTCTCCTTGGAAGAAGTGTTAGGAAGAGAACTGCTGAGAGCAATGGAAAGAGGATTTTGATTCTAGTGACATGAAAGCCCAAGTGGAGAGCAGACAAATGTCAGGCAACAGAGTAAGGCAGGCACTGGGTTATCATTAAAACCTTGTATTCTCTCATTCTAAATTAAACATCTATTTTCCTTTGCTCCTCTCTCTCCTTCACACACATTTTTTTCATCTCAAAAACAGGATTTGGGTTTGTTTGCCTTTGTACCTTACCTGAGCCAGAAGGAGCTCTGCTCATACCTCTTCTGTACATAGTTTTCCACTCCAAAGTTGTAGCAGAGGATTGCCAGGTAACAGGTCTGCAACAGACAGAAGACTCCTGCTGCTGTAATGTTGGTGTAGAAATCCCACCCCATCCAGCCTTAGGTCTTTTCCAATGCTTTGACTTTAAAGATACATTCAGTGTCCCATTTCTGACCTACAGATGGATATTGGCTCAAAGGGAATCATAACTGAGCAGGAAAGCAACCCTCAGCACCCTCAGCAAGTGTGCAGCTGGCACCAAGCTGTGTGGCACAGTCACTTGCTGGAGAGCAGGGATCCATCCAGAGGGACCTGGACAGGCTGCAGAGCTGTGCCCAGGCCAACCTCAGGACATTCAACAAGGTCAAGTGCAAGGTCCTGCACCTGGGTAGGCACAATCCCAAGCACAACTCCAGGCTGGGTGGGGAATGGCTGAGAGCAGCCCTGAGGAACAGGCCCTGGGGGTCTGGGCTGGTGAAAAGCTCAAGATGAGGCTGNACCAGGAACCATTCCAGGACAAAAAGCAGAGGGACTCTTGCCACAGCAGGCAGCACAGTCCCTCAAGAAATCCTGCTGAAGGGCCCAGAGCCATGGAATGTGAAGAGCACAGCTACACCTTCGGAGGGGCAGATGCACTATCACCGCTTCAGGTTTGAAAATGACAGCAGCTGTACATAGTGCAGAGGGCTCCACCTCTTCCCTGGAAAGCCTCTTCCCAGCTCCAACAGCTGTACAGCTACACAGAATCACACAGGAACATTCAGGTTGGAAAAGCTCCTTGGCATCACCAAGTCCAACCCATAACTCCACCCTACAAAGGTCACCCCTAAACCATACCCCCAAGCGCCACATCCAAATGACTTTAAACACGTCCAGGACTAGTGACTCAACCACCTCCCTGGGCAGCCTGTGCCAGAGGCTGGCCACTCTTGTTGGGAAAAGAGGTTTCCTGATGTCAGCTCAGCCTCTTCCCAGCCTCAGCAGCTGTACTTAGCTAAATGAAGAGGACTCCACTCTTCCCTGGAAAGCCTCTTCCCAGCTTGTCTCCTGGGGGCTTGTTGTGGTAGGCCAAGTGGGCTTGTACGTGTCCTGGCTTGCCCAGGTGTGCTCCCCTGCTCCCCCTCCTTCTGTACTGGGGTGGTGGCCACAGGAAAGGGGACAGTAGCCTCAGCCTCACCTAATATGGGCAAACTGGGCAAACTGCCATCCTGATTGGCAAATTATGTCCAAAGGCCCATCAGTCTCAGACTGAATGGATATAGGGATATCCATATGCATATCCATAAAGGGATGACAAGTAGCACAAAGGTGTTCTCTGCCATTGTATCCTGCCTGCTTACTACCTCATTGGTCCTGAGCTGAGGCTCTGATCCCTCCACGCATTCGGCCTGCACAGCCAGCGTGACACTCTGCCCAGACTGCACATGGCATTGCATCCTGCCTGCACTTGAGAGCCAGCCAAGAGAGCCAGCACCAGCTCAGAGATTGTCTGCCTCCTTTCTCCAGCACACAGGAGCCTGAGTAAGCTCCAAAGCCTCTAACAGCTTTCGACCTGGCAGCAACCCCACCATGTGCTTTGGGTATTGTCCCATGATATTTTGTGAGTAAATACTTCCAGCCTCTTGTAATCATTGATTGCCTTCTGCCATAAGCAAAAAGGAGTTTCCTGTGCCCACTCAGTGGCCCAGCAGGATAACTAACTGCAAGCAGTGTAAGTGACCACACAAACCTTCTCTACCAGTAAAAATGTTTGCTGATGCTGGGTACCTTTAGAGTGTTCCAGTTTTGTCTGTTCCCTGTATGTGTAAATTTCCAAACCTTATGTTTTTGAACCTTGTAAATAAGTTTTCTGGTGAGAATTAATGTTAATGAACAGTTTTCGTAGTTATTAACAATTTCTGCCTGGATATCAAAATTGATACCATTATTAATTTTGAATCATTTCATCACAGGGCTGAGAAGGCTCCTGCCCATCACAAGTTTCTGGAGAAGCCTGGTCTGAATGCTTGGCCATGGAGAGCACTGCTGCTGGCTGAGTCAGCCCTGACTGCCTCTGTGCCTAGCAACTTGCCTGTCCTCTGCAGTGATGTGCAGCTGTCACCTGCTCTTCAGAGGAGACTGTGCTGGTTTGAGCTAATTGGAATATTTTAATAGAGAAAATTATATTGCAGGTTGTGAAAAGGAAACAATGGTGATGTCTGCTTCACTCACAGGCTTGCTGAGATGTACTTTGAAAAAGTACTCAAAACAAAAGATAAGCCACTCGGGCTTGCAGCAGTCAGTCGGTGTCTCTNGTAACTATTCCTGTCTATAGTGTATATCTCTGCTTGTACATTGTGCTGAGCTGTAAATAGAGCTTCATCTAAACTTCCAGCCGGCTGAGTTCTAGTCTGGGTCATTTTACAAAGTGTGGGGGGGCGGGGAACTCCCAAACCATCACACAAGAGTACAAAGATGCTGCTTCCAAGTAACTGGAACTTTCCAGGCCCCAGGCAGGAATGAGAAGCAGCACAACATCCTGCCTCCAATTTCTTCTCTCCTTGCAATGCAGAGCCAGGAGCAGAGGTTCAGCAGGAAGCATGGCCCAGCCCAGCCACTCTCAGATGTGACACCCTCCTGTCTCCTGAGGTCACCTGCAAAGGCTTTCTTGCCAGAACAGGAAGTTTCCTGTACTGAGAGGGTTTCATGCAGAGTGTTTAGCATAAGGCTGTAGGAATCCTGTGCCATACCCCAGGAACTGGCCTGCATGCTTGGAACAGAGGCATTTCAGAGTATAATTAAAAGCTGTTTCAGTGGATGCCTGAGTGCCAGGCACCAACCACAGCATTAACATAGCCATAAGCCAAGCACCTCCCTGAACAGAATCACAGAATGAGCTGGCTTGGAAGGGACCTTAAAGATCATCCCGTTCCAACCCCTTCCATGGGCAGGGACACCTCCCACCAGCACAGTTTGCTCAACGTCTCATCCAGCCTGGTCCTGAACGCCTCCCTGGGCTTCATCCAGCCTGGCCTTCAACCCCTCCAGGAAGGGAGCAGCCACAGCCTCTCTGGGCAACCTGTGCCAGTCTCTCCCCACCCTCACTCTCAACAATTTCTTCCTCCTCTCCACTCTCACTCTCCCCTCTCCCAACTCAAAGCCATTGTCCCTCCTCCTGGCACTCCCAGCCCTTGTCAAAAGTCCTCTCACAGCTCTTCTGGAGCCCATTCAGGTACTGGAAGGCTGCTCTGAGGTCTCCCTGCAGCCTTCTTGTAGTGGTAAGACAAAGGGCAATGGTTTGGAAGTGGAGCAGAGCAGAGTTAGGTTGGACATCAGGAGAAAGTTGTGCAGAGTGAGGGTGGGCAGAGACTGGCACAGGCAGCCCAGGGCTGTGCTTGAGGCCCCATCCCTGGAGCCCTTCAAGCTCAGCCTTGCTGTGTCCCTGTGCAGCCTGCTCTGGCTGGAGGTGTGGTGTCCCTGCTGCCTGCAGGAGGTTGGCCAAGATGCCCTTGGAGTGGCCCTTCCAACCCAATGCAACCTGTGAAAACCTTAACTCAGCTCTTCCCTTCTCCAACCTGTCTCCAGACAATAGTTCACACAGGAAGCAGTGCAGAAACAGTATACAAGATCAAGGTGTAAAATGCAGCTGGTTCTCTACAAGAGTAGATGGCACACTCAATTTAGAAATCTTTTTGCCTTGCTTCTGTTTTGCCTTTTCTCATTCTTCATAAACAGTTTCCCTCTATTTTAAATTATAAAGTAGGAAGGAAGAAAAATATTAACTTTGAAGAGAAACTCTGCTCTTTGCATGCAGATTTAACATGAAGATCTCAAGCAACCAACCACAGAAGTTATGCAGCGATCAGAGGACTTCTCAGTCTTTAAGGTAGAGAGGGGGACATAAACTTGCAATCTTTGGGATGATAAAGGAGGGATCACTTCTATGACTTGGTGACTTCACTTACCTCTTTTGGCAGTTTGATCAGCATCTCCTTGCAGCGCTGCAGGCACTTCACCGCCTTCTGGAAATGCCCCTGAGCAACTGCCTAGGACAGCAGCAGAGAAGGACAAGCAGTCAGCAGGCAGCCCTCCCAGCTCCAGTACAGACTGGTTCTGCTCAGCAGCACTGGGGCTGTCTCACCAGGAGAGTTGGGTTTGGGATCAGAGACCTGTCCTTACATCACCACAAGCATTTTGGCCACTGCTCTAGGCTGCTTAGGGAGGCTCCTGGGAATTCTGGAACCAGTACTCCCCATCTAGGTGCTGAGCTCAGTGTGTTACCAGCAAGTGCAGGCAACTCCATCTCCTCACATTCACACTCTGTAGCACTGACAAAGCACCCAGAAACTCCTGTGGGGCACAGTGATGCCTCTCAACGGTTAGAATTTCTAAGTGCAGCATTGAAAATGGTTGCACTTTGTGCTGCTGAACCCCTCTGGCACTTTTTCAGCCTTCTCTCACGCTGCACTGGGCTCTGGGATGGTTTAGCAGTTATCACCATCATCTTACCTCACTCTCTGGTAAGACTGGAAAAAATACCAGGTGCCATGGAACTCAGCATTCCCAAGCCTTGTGATCTTACACTGATTCTCCCACTGTATAAAGCCTCAGGCAAAGTTCATGCTGCAAATCTGTGTCACCCTCTCCTTGCCTGGGGGCTGATCCCAAAATTAGATGAAATTGCTGTTGGTTCAAAACTATCCCTGCCCAGTGAGAACACCTTGGAGCCTACCAAAGCAGGATGAAATGAGAGTTGGGGCTGTGCAGCCTGGAGAAGGAGGCTCCAGGGAGACCTTGGAGCAGCCTTCCAGTAACTGAAGGGGCTCCAGAAGAGCTGTGGGGGGCTTTTGACAAGGGCTGGGAGTGCCAGGATGAGGGACAATGGCTTTGAGCTGGGAGAGGGGAAAGTGAGAGTGGAGAGGAGGAAGAAATTGTTGAGAGTGAGGGTGGGGAGAGACTGGCACAGGTTGCCCAGGGAGGTTGTGGAGCACAGAAGCACAAAATATGATCAAAGATCCCATCTGTGCTTCTGTGCTCCGCAACCTCCCTGGAGGTGTTCATTGCCAGGCTGGATGAGGCCCTGAGCAACCTGGGCTGGTGGGAAGTGTCCCTGCCCATGGCAGGTGGTTTGGAACTGGATAATCTTTAAGGTCCCTTCCAAGCCAACCCATTCTGTGAGTCCATGAAAGCAGCATGCCTGAAGTGATGGAAGAGAAGGTATTCATGTATAGAAAACTTTCGGATGGCACAGAATGGTAATGGCTTTGGTGGTGGTCATGAGTTTGCAGGATCGTGACAGTTGTCAGTTAAAAGAGACTTTGCACATGTGGCTCTTAGTATCTCCTGCTAGGCAGAAACCTTGGCCAGCTGCAGCCATGGGGAATGCCACCTCTGTACCTTTGCAGTCAGCCCAGCTGCCAATACCAGCGCAGTGTGGGGAGTGCTCCAGGGGGCTGGGCTTGCATGTCTACAGGCAGGCAGCTCAAAGGTTCCAGGCTCTACACCATGGTGACCATTCCAAGAGCCTGGGCTTGCATGTCTACAAGGATGCAGTTCAGAGGTCCCAGGCTCTACAGGAGCAGCATCTCCCTTCCACAGCCAGGCCCAGAACACCTTTGCAAGGGCTCCATTTCTGCTCCAGCACGGCAGCTGTTTGCTTTCAGAACAGCCATGCCAGCCAAATCACAGAGGAACAAATCTGAACAAGAAGATTCAAACAGCACAGCAGAAATGACTGCAGTAATGAGGCAAACAAAAACCATTAAGTGATTGCAACACTGCACAAAAGATGAGATCTGCTATCTTACATCTCAGCAAAGCAAACACTTCTTTCAGCAAGTTTCCAAGGCCAAGCATTAACACATCTCATAAGTGGGCCAGAGTTTGCCTCTGCAGCCCCAGTGAGCTGCAGTGAAGAGCAGGAAGCACACATACTGATTCAGCCTGATAAGAGAGCACTTTGAAGAGGCTCTTCTCCACATCGGCTCTGTGAGCTCCGCTATCTGCTTCCCCATCGCTCGCCCCGAGGAGCCTGGCACACAGTTTTTCTATGCTCTGCAAAACAAAGCACAGGCATCACCCCTGGGGTCTGCAAACAGCTGTGTCTGTCAGAAACCAAAACTGGAGCAGAACTTACACCCACAGCCATCTCCAGGAATTCATCAGCAAGGTCAGCTTTTCCAAGGTCTATCCAGCCTTTCCCAGTTTTCATTGACATCTGAAGGAGAAAATGGGAAGTGCAAGGTTAGCTCTCACAGCAGAGGGGCATCCCAGCTCCCCAGCTCCTGCCTCACAGCTGAAGGAACTCCTCAACACTTAGAAGCTGCAGAAGACTACTGGTGCCCTCCCAGACAATATCTATGCTGTTCAGGTAACATTTTGCATGTGACAAGTGTGGCCAGCAGCTCGAGTGAGGTTCTCCTGCCACTCTGCTCTGCCCTAGTTAGACCACATCTGCAATACTGTGCCCAGTTCTGGGCTCCCCAGTTCAAGAGGGACAGGGAACTGCTGGAGAGGGTCCAACTGAGAGCTCAAGGATGGTTAAGGGACTGTTGGGAGGAAAGGTTGAGAGATCTGGGGCTCTTTAGCCTGGGGAAGGCTGAGGGCACCTTATCNTGCACATGTGGCTCTTAGTATCTCCTGCTAGGCAGAAACCTTGGCCAGCTGCAGCCATGGGGAATGCCACCTCTGTACCTTTGCAGTCAGCCCAGCTGCCAATACCAGCGCAGTGTGGGGAGTGCTCCAGGGGGCTGGGCTTGCATGTCTACAGGCAGGCAGCTCAAAGGTTCCAGGCTCTACACCATGGTGACCATTCCAAGAGCCTGGGCTTGCATGTCTACAAGGATGCAGTTCAGAGGTCCCAGGCTCTACAGGAGCAGCATCTCCCTTCCACAGCCAGGCCCAGAACACCTTTGCAAGGGCTCCATTTCTGCTCCAGCACGGCAGCTGTTTGCTTTCAGAACAGCCATGCCAGCCAAATCACAGAGGAACAAATCTGAACAAGAAGATTCAAACAGCACAGCAGAAATGACTGCAGTAATGAGGCAAACAAAAACCATTAAGTGATTGCAACACTGCACAAAAGATGAGATCTGCTATCTTACATCTCAGCAAAGCAAACACTTCTTTCAGCAAGTTTCCAAGGCCAAGCATTAACACATCTCATAAGTGGGCCAGAGTTTGCCTCTGCAGCCCCAGTGAGCTGCAGTGAAGAGCAGGAAGCACACATACTGATTCAGCCTGATAAGAGAGCACTTTGAAGAGGCTCTTCTCCACATCGGCTCTGTGAGCTCCGCTATCTGCTTCCCCATCGCTCGCCCCGAGGAGCCTGGCACACAGTTTTTCTATGCTCTGCAAAACAAAGCACAGGCATCACCCCTGGGGTCTGCAAACAGCTGTGTCTGTCAGAAACCAAAACTGGAGCAGAACTTACACCCACAGCCATCTCCAGGAATTCATCAGCAAGGTCAGCTTTTCCAAGGTCTATCCAGCCTTTCCCAGTTTTCATTGACATCTGAAGGAGAAAATGGGAAGTGCAAGGTTAGCTCTCACAGCAGAGGGGCATCCCAGCTCCCCAGCTCCTGCCTCACAGCTGAAGGAACTCCTCAACACTTAGAAGCTGCAGAAGACTACTGGTGCCCTCCCAGACAATATCTATGCTGTTCAGGTAACATTTTGCATGTGACAAGTGTGGCCAGCAGCTCGAGTGAGGTTCTCCTGCCACTCTGCTCTGCCCTAGTTAGACCACATCTGCAATACTGTGCCCAGTTCTGGGCTCCCCAGTTCAAGAGGGACAGGGAACTGCTGGAGAGGGTCCAACTGAGAGCTCAAGGATGGTTAAGGGACTGTTGGGAGGAAAGGTTGAGAGATCTGGGGCTCTTTAGCCTGGGGAAGGCTGAGGGCACCTTATCGATGTCTACAAATATCCGAAGGGTGGCTGCCAGGAGGCTGCAGCCAGGCTCTGCTCAGTGACACCCACTGACAGGCTGAGGGGCAATGGATGTGAACTCAGTCACAGCAATTCCACCTCAGTGTGAGGAGAAACTTCTTTGGTGTGAGGCTGCTGAAGCCCTGGAATAGGCTGCCCAGAGAGGCTGTGGAGAATCCTCTGGAGAGCTTCAAAACCCACCCGGATGTGCTGCTGCGTGACCTGCCCTAAGTGGTCCTGCTTTGCAGGGGGGGTTGGGCTGGACGATCTCTGGAGGTCCCTTCCAACTCCTAGCATTCTGTGATGCCAACTGCACTGTCCACAAACTGCCTTCTGCCATGCTGCAGCAAGGTGTCCCTGTGAGAATGCAGCAGGTATATTCCCTCCAACTGCAGGCAGACATCCCTTCCCTTCCAAAGTAACCGCAGCAGGCTCTGAAGGTCTCCCTTGGTGACCCTTTGACTGCTTACCAAAACCAGTCTCCGAAGAGTTTCCTCCGGGGGCTGGCTGCCTTCACAGAGGCACAGCAGCCTGCAAGCAGCCACTCGCACTGCAAGAGAACAGGGCAGACACTCAGCAGGGTGTCCTTTGTGCTCCTTCCTGGGCTAGGGTTAAGGAAGTCAGGCCCTGCTGCATCTGCAACACTGCTTGCTTTGTAAATTGCAAAAGTCTGAGAGTTTCAGGAGTCAAAGCAGTCTGAATTTTATCCAAGCTGCTTAAAGCTGCTTTTTAGGCAGTGGGGAGGGCAGAATCATATTCCCATCTCTCATCAAAATAGCTATTAGAGAGTTTAAGTTAAATAGCTGGTATTTAAAAATTTAATTACACTGCAGGTGCTCACAGTAACATGTCTGGAGAGCCTCAGAATAGCCTTCAGCAAAACAGGGAGATGATGTTTAATAATCTTCACATTTTCAAAGTAAAAGACAGAAAAAAAAAAAACCCTCCAGACTCTTCTTACACATTAGGGATGGAAAAAAAACCCCACTTTGTATATTTTAAATAGCCTCTCCTTGGCCCTTAATCTGTGATACAAGACCTGAGAACATGATGTTCCAGTTACTGCTTTGCTGTAAGTTTGCCCTTTTCCCTGGGCCTGCCACTCTTTGGATGTGTGTTGCACACACTTTGGACTGCCCTCAGGACAAAAACACAGGCCAGATGCTGCAGTCCTGCAGAGTCACAGCAAGGGCAGGTTGAGGGAAAAGCCCAGAAGCTGCCTTCTTACCCCCAGCCCTGCTCCTGGCTCCAAACAAAGCCATCAGCTTGTCCCTGGCTACAGCAGGGATGGAAAAGGAGGACTCAGAGTTGTTTGGGGTGTAACCATTCTTTCTTTGGTGGAAATGTCATTTCAGCCTCCCTTGACAGAAAGTCACCAATGGCTTAAAACTTACATCTAAGTTATTTCCACATGTGCTGGTTTGAGGCTAAGTGGAACATTATTAAAAAAAAAAAAAAAAAATCTAGGCTGTGAAAAACAAACCTTGGTGATGCCTGCTTCACCCAGAGGCTTGCTGAGATGAATAAAAACAAAGATACAAACACAGATCAGATGGAGAGTCTGTGTGTCTCTGGGAGCTGTGTGTCTTCTGGCCTCTCTGCTGAGTAACCTAACTCATCACTCTGCTTCTAACCTCCCTTGCCCATCCTCCAAACTCACTTTGCACGTAAGGCAGACCCTAGGGTAAGGCAGAGGGGTGGGGAGAAGGTGGAAGGGTGGTTGGGAGCCCCTCCTGGGGACTCTGATTGCTGGGAGGGGAATTGTGTTTTTGTATTCCCTTTAACTTGTATATTTCTGTAACTATTCCTGTCTGTTGTGTCTATCTCTGATTGTACATTGTCCTGAGCTGTAAACAGAGCTTCAGTCCTTAACTTCCAGCTGGCTGAGTCTAGTCTGGGGGATTTTCATAGTGTGTGGGGGTGGGTAACTCCCAAACCATCACACCACATGTGTTTTAGAGTAAACCCACAGCATTAGATGGCAAATTCCAGCTTCCTTTGAACACCTCTTTACTGATGCTCTGCCATGGAAAGGGGAAGGGATGGGAATGCCTGGACTGATTCTGTGTCACAAGGACAGCTCTGCTCTAGCAGGACGCTGCTTCCGGAGCTGTCTGTATCAGCCCCACTGTACAACGTCCTCTGCTGACAGTCCCCCTAAAAAACCCATCAAAGCTGCAGCCCCACGGTGGAGCTGTCCTGCTGTGCTGCAGCAGACAAGCAGAGAGGGGTACAGCACACACACGTACGTTTAGCTCGCTGCTCAGCGCTGACCACCGAAGCTGTGTGCTTGGTCACAGTCCAGTTCCACAGGTCTATGGCAGCCTCTTCAACCTGGGCAGGAGAACCCCATTAGATTTACTTTGGTCCTGGATTTGTGCCACATTGAAATGCACTACTGGAGAAGAAATCATCTATCATGTTAGCAGTGACTTGTCCACAGCTGTGCAACTGCCTGTGAGGCTGGAGTCAAAGGTGGCAGTTTTCCATGAAACTGTCACACGATCCCACAGGGAGCCCTGGGAGAGCACTGTACAGTTTCACAGGTTGCATTGGGCTGGAAGGGACCCTCCAAGGGCATCTTGGCCAACCCCCTGCAGGCA
Source organism: Ramphastos sulfuratus (assembly GCA_013399055.1). NCBI lineage: Eukaryota > Metazoa > Chordata > Aves > Piciformes > Ramphastidae > Ramphastos > Ramphastos sulfuratus. Next base: position 18,075 of record WBNM01023418.1, read on the forward strand.
GCAGGGACAGCTCCAGCCAGAGCAGGCTGCACAGGGACACAGCAAGGCTGAGCTTGAAGGGCTCCAGGGATGGGGCCTCAAGCACAGCCCTGGGCAGCCTGTGCCAGTCTCTGCCCACCCTCACTGTACACAGCTCCCTCCTGATGCCCAACCTAACTCTGCCCTGCTCCACTTCCAAACCACTGCCCTCAGCCTGCCCCCACAGCCCCTTCTGAGCAGTCCCTCCCCAGCCTGCCTGCAGCTCCCCTGCAGCTCCTGAACTGCAGCTCTGAGCTCTCCCTGCAGCCTTCTCCTCTCCAGGCTGAGCAGCCCCAACTCTCCCAGCCCGGCCCCAGCCCTGTCACAGAGACAGGAAAAGAACCTGGGAACCATGATCCCCCTTTTGTTATTCAGAGCTAAAGAGCAGCACAAAGTTTACACCAGGACAAATAATGCATTGTTACCTTATCATTATCCAATTATCTAATTATTCTTCTAAGAGAAGGCTGCAGGGAGACCTCAGAGCAGCCTTCTAGCACCTGAAGTGCCTCCTGGAGAGCTGAGAAGGGACTTTTGACAAGGGCTAGGAGTGCCAGGACAAGGGATAATGGCTTTGAGCTGGGAGAGGGGAGAGTGAGTGGAGAGGAAGAAGAAATTGTTGAGTGAGGGTGGGGAGAGACTGGCACAGGTTGCCCAGGGAGGTGTTCAAGGTCAGGCTGAACGAGGCCCTGAGCAAGCTGTGCTTGTGGGAGGTGTCCCTGCCCATGGCAGGGTTTGGAACTGGATTAAATGAACTTTAAGGTCCCTTCCAACCCAACCCATTCTGTAATTGCTGTGAAATTACATTCTTCAAAATGTAATTTTGGCAGAAAATGTTGGACAGGAACTCAGCTGCTCCTGTTTTTATTACAGATTCATGTATTCCCCATCAGACTTCTTTTTGAAAAGGGTCTTCTAAAGTCAACATTGAGGTGCTGGAGCATGTCCAAAGAGCAACTAAGCTGGTGAAAGGCCTTCAACACCAGCCTGGTAAGTAGCAGCTGAGGCAGCTGGGGATGTTCACTCTGGAGGTGGCTGAGGGGAGACCGCATTGCTATCCCTCTCTCCATCTCCTTTAAAGGAGGCTGGAGCCAGGTGGGGGTTGGTCTCTTCTCACAACAAGTGACAGAACAAGAGGAAACTGCTTCAAGTTGTGCTGGGGGAGGTTCAGGTTTGATATTAGGAACAATTTCTTCCTAGAAAGGGTTCTCAGGCACTGGAACAGGCTGCCCAGGGAGGTGGTGGAGTCCCCATCTCTGGAGGGGTTTAAAAGCTGTGTGGAAATAGTTTAGTGGCTTAGCAGCAGTGGTGGGATTGTGAGCTTTGGGTGAGTGCTTGGACTTGATTACCCCCTGAAGTCTCTTCCAACCACAAAAGCTCTGTGGTTCTATCCTCTTAAGAACTCCTCTAGAAGAAAGACCACTGCAGACCACTGCCAAGTGGTGTCTCTCAGGGGTCAGTGCTGGCACCACTGCTGTTTGACAGCTTTGTCAGTGCCATGGACAGAGGAATCAGTGCAGCCTCAGCAAGTGTGCAGATGGCACCAAGCTGTGTGGCACAGTCACTTGCTAGAGGGCAGGGATCCATCCAGAGGGACCTGGACAGGCTGCAGAGGTGTGCCCAGGCCAGCCTCATGACATTCAGCAAGGCCAAGTGCAAGGTCCTGCACCTGGGTAGGCACAATCCCAAGCACAGCTNAGGGTGGTGAGACACTGGCACAGGTTGCCCAGGGAGATTGTGGAGCACAGAAGCACAGAATGGGATCTTTTGATCACATTCTGTGCTTCTGTGCTCCACAACCTCATTGGAGGTGTTCAGCACCAGGCTGGATAAGGCCTTGAGTGACCTGTGCTAGTGGGAGGTGTCCCTGCCTATGGCAGGGGGTTGGAACTGGATGAGCTTTGAGCTCCCTTCCAACCTTACCATTCTATGATTCTAACCACTTGGGCTGGAAGGGACCTGAGGGCCACCTGCTCCAATGCAGTGAGCACTCCACATTCCCCCTCGGACTCTCCCTTACTGACTTAAGACGAAACAGTGAATTGTTCACACCGCAGCAGCCTGATCGGGAAGCGACAGCTGCAGGCACCACAGCACCGACCTCGGCGAGCGCTGCAGCGTGCTGTGAAGCACATGGCACTCCCGGTTCCTCCGGCGGGCCGGGAGGCAGCGGCGGTACCTCAGGCCTGCTTCCATCCTCCACAGGGATGCTCTCCGCTGCCTGGAAGAGCTCCTCGGTGAGGGCGGCGATACGGGACGGGGCCTCCTCTTTCAGCAGCTCCCGCACCAGCCCTGCAGGCCGGACGAGAAACGTGGGTGAGAGGCAGCCCGGCAGCCCGGCAACCAGCGGCGGCCCCCCGGCGGCCCCGGTACCGTGCAGCGCCGCCAGCGCAGGTCCCGCCATAGCGCCGCCGCCCACAGCCAGACGGCGCCTGTGAGGCGAGAGCGCGCCGCCCTCGCGCGCCGCCGCGGAGCATGCCGGGCACAGCGCTGCCCGAGCCTGCGCGCCCCCATTGGCTCTCCGCGCCACTGCCCCTCCTTCCCGCCCCGAGCGACAGGCGCCGGGGCCAATCGCACGGCGCGGAGGGTCCGCGCCTGTGTTCGGCGTCCGGTGAGCTCCGCGGCGGTTCTGGAAGGATCCCGGGAGCGGGGCCCGACCGGGCACAGGCGAGATGTCAGGACTGCTCCACACCACGCTGAGCGGGCTCAATAGCGACTCCTACTGCGAGATCAGCCAGTATCGCGACCAGCACTTCCGGGTGCGCCCGGCGGCCGGGCCCGAGGCGCGGGTCTGGGGGCGGTGGGACCTGGCCACAGCGGGAGGGCTGTCGCCGGGGTGGGGAGCGGCGCCGGAGCGAGAGGGCTGTTGCCGGGGCGAGGCCGTGCGAGGAGCCGGTGGGCGGGAGGACAGTGCATGTCCGGGGCGGTGGGACGGGCCCGCCGGGGCGTGGCGGCAGTGTGCTCACCGCACTGTGTCCTGCCCTTACCAGGGTAGCAGGCAGCTCCAGGAGAAGTCCCTGAAAATTTCTTCGACGCTCTACGTTGGCAACCTGTCCTTTTACACCACCGAGGAGCAGATCCAGGAGCTCTTCTCCAAGTGCGGAGACGTCAAGAGGATTGTCATGGGGCTGGACAAGATCAAGAAAACCCCCTGTGGCTTCTGCTTTGTCGAGTATCCTTTCTGGTTCCTATCAGCCCGTCCGTGTTTGCCAGGCAGCTTCGGTTCCTCCCTGCATAGCAAGCCCTGGGGAAACTGAAAAGGAGTGACAGTCAAGTGCTTGCTCTCAGGTGCTTCCCTTCTAACCTTCCCACCACCACCTTAAGTGAAGGACAGACTGCACATCTGCCCTTGGTGAAAAGTGCTGCCACTGCTGTGCTTTCTGGAGGGGGCACAGATCTCCTTTATTAATTTCTGTTGTAATTTTAGTGTCACAGTGAGAACTGTTCTGGTCATCAGGCTAAGCTCTTGCTTGCCCAGAGCCCACGTTCAGTTTCTTGCCTTAACTCTACACTGGAGTGAGGTAGCAGAAGCAGCCATGGCTGCATTCCCAAGCACCAGGTGTGCACTTGTCCAAGCTATAGCAGGAGCTGTCTTTGCAAAGCTCTGCTGTGAGGCCTGCCCCTCCCCTTCAAATCCACCCAAGTTTCATGTAGCATAAAAAGGCACAAGTCAGCAAGACTTTACCATGCTTGTTTCATCTACTTGTGACATAAGCGATCCAAAACTCCTTGTCAGTGCAGGTTCCAGCATTAGAAAGTTCAGGATCCTTCCTGAGCAGCAGCTATTTTTAGCTTGGATTTCCATGAGCAGGGTTCTCGGTCCCACAGAGGAGAGCAGGAGGAGTAGGAAAGGCTGGCAGGCAGGGCGTTTGGTTGCTCTTGTTTCTTGTCCCCTGTGCCCAAGGGAAGGGCAGGCTTGGCTGTCCTTAGCACTCAGGTACTACAGCAGGGCGGAGGCGGAGCACGCGATGCGCTTCATCAACGGCACACGTCTGGACGACCGCATCATCCGCACCGACTGGGACGCAGGCTTCAAGGAGGGCAGGCAGTATGGCAGAGGGAAGACTGGAGGACAGGTAAAGGCAGCACCAGTTCCTACCTTGAATTGGAACCCTCTAAGACCATGCACTGCTTTGCCACCCTTGCCTCACGCAGGGTGACACTGTAAAGACCTGACAGTGAACTTCAGCCACTCCCAGGCTGCTTTGGTATCTGATGCCTGGTGTTAAAAGCCAGAGGTACTCCCTGAGGCTACTTCTAGGACTCCAAACTTCCTGCAGTGCCAGCACAGTGTTGCCTAATCCAAGCTACTACTTTTAAAATGAATAGTAGCTGCTAGGCCAATCTCATAATGCAGCAATTGTCCCCGGGGGGGCGGGGGGAGATGAGACTCTTTTCAAGATTTCCAGGTTGGAGGGGGGAGAATGTTCTGGAGGCTAAGCTTGGCAGTTCAGGCTCAAGGAAAGTATTTTGAAGCCACTTTTGCTTGTCTGAAAAGACCTCCGCCACCAGATTTATCCTCAGTTGTCATTTTCACCACCATTGCCACCTTTTTGGTGGATTTGAAGAGAGTTCAAATATTTCAGAGTGCTTCAGTTCCCCACCAGCTGAGCAAGGAGGGGATGATGATTCTGGAGTCTTAGCAGGAGCCAGGGAGTGCAGGGTACTAATGTCTGTGTTGTTGCTGTGCTCCAGGTGCGAGACGAGTACCGGACAGACTACGACGTGGGCAGAGGAGGCTTTGGCAAGATCATTCAGATGCAGAAGGCAAATCATCAACCTGCCATCTATTAACTGCCTGATGGGCCCTAGCTCATAGAGGGCTCTGTCCTCCCAGAGCTAGCCCTTCGCTCCCATTTTGGGTTGGGGTAGGGAGTGAGAGCCATGTTCCAGCAGAAGGTGCCCCTGCTTGGACTGTGGATATACCTGTGTGCATTCCTGCTTCCTTCTTGGCTAGAGTGGATGCTCCATGCTGATACAGGGCAACAAGGGAAAAAAATGGGACAGCTTTGCAGGATTCTGTGTAAGGAGAAATGCAGCATGTCACACACCTCTCATGCTATGACATAGTTCTCACACTGCATCCAGGCAGATGGCTTCCTCCAAGCTGCAGCTGCAGCTGTGGTTGCTCTCAGGTGGAACTCCAGAGCCTGGGCACCTTGTGGGGATAAGTAACAGACTCTCCATCCTCATATCTCATCCAACCAGCACCACTGCTTTGTAAACAGAAGTGAAATGACGTCTTAGCATCCACGTGGAGGTGCCCATGTCTAGCCCTTGGGTTGGTTGGGGTCTGCAGAGCATTTCTCTTTTTGATGCCCCCTATGCGGCCTGGCTTTTCAGATCCTTGCTGCTTGGCATGATTTTGTTAAAAGGTTCTTTCAGTTTTTTAAATAAACAATTGTATTGGCTCTGGTTGAGATGGAGTTAAGGTCCCCCTAGCAGCCCTCACACTGCTGTGCTGTGCTGCCTATTGGAAGCTAGAAAGGTGCTGCTAACACCCACCCCAGTGTTCCGGCACAGCTGAGCAGTGCTCCCACAGCATCAAGGCTCTCCAATCTTCCTGATTCAGTGAGCTGGGGCAGAGGGGCACAAGATCGTGGGAGGGCACACCCAAGCCACCCTAATCTAAGGGAGGTTCCATACCCGTGATACCTGCTCAGCAATAAAAGCCAGGAGAAGGGAGTGTTGGGAGCAACCAGTGCAACCAGTGCAGCCTTACTACCCAGGGAGGGGCTGCACATCACCTGCCTCCCCTGCCCATGCTCATGCCTACACTCTTAGCC